>JAODUO010006918.1:0-10053 GCA_025642075.2 Ridgeia piscesae
TGGTTTTTAAAATGGTTTGACTGTTTCACTGGTAGAGACTGTTGGACTGGTAGAGACTGATAGGGACTGGTTGAAAGTAGTTGAGACTGTTTCAGACTGATTTCGACTGGTTTCGACTGGTTTTTACTGGTTTCGACTCGTTTCGACTGGTAGAGACCGGTTTTAAAATGGTTTGACTGGTAGAGACTGGGAGAGACTGGTTGAGACTGGTGTGACTGGTAGTGACTGGTTTAGACTGGTTTCGGCTGGTTTCGACTGGTTTCAGCTGGTTTCGAGTGATTTCGACCGGTTTTTACTTGTTTTTACTTGTTTCGACTCGTTTCGACTGGTAGAGACTGGTGAGACTGGTAGTTGGTGGTAGAGACTGGTTTCGGCTCGTTTCGACTTGTTTCGACCGGTTTTTTACTGTTTTCGACTGGTTTCGACTGGTAGAGACTGGTTGAGACTGGTAGAGACTGGTAGGGACTGGTTGAAAGTAGTTGAGACTTTCAGACTGATTTCGACTGGTTTCGACCGGTTTTTACTGGTTTCGACTCGTTTCGACTGGTAGAGACTGGTAGAAATGGTAAGACTGGTTTAGACTGGTAGTGACTGGTAGAGACTGGTTGACACTAGTTTCGACTGGTTTAGACGAGTTTAGACCGGTTTTACTGGCTTTTTACTGGTTTCGACTCGTTTCGACTGGTAGAGACTGCTTGTGACTGGTAGAGACTGATAGGGACTGGTTGAAAGTAGTTGAGACTGTTTCAGACTGATTTCGACTGGTTTCGACTGGTTTTTACTGGTTTCGACTCGTTTCGACTGGTAGAGACTGGTAGAGACTGGTTTAGACTGGTAGAGACTGGTAGAGACTGGTTGAGACTGGTAGTGACTGGTTTAGACTGGTTTCGGCTGGTTTCGACTGGTTTCAGCTGGTTTCGAGTGATTTCGACCGGTTTTTACTTGTTTTTACTTGTTTCGACTCGTTTCGACTGGTAGAGACTGGAAGAGACTGGTTGAGACTGGTAGTGACTGGTTTCCACTGGTTTCGACTTGTTTCGACCGGTTTTTACTGTTTTCGATGGTTTCGACAGGTAGAGACTGGTTGAGACGGGTAGAGACTGGTAGAGACTGTTAGAGTCTGGTTGACACTAGTTTCGACTGGTTTCAACGGATTTAGACCGGTTTTTACTGGCTTTTTACTGGTTTCGACTGGTTTCGACTGGTAGAGACTGGTCGAGACTGGTAGTGAGTGGTAGAGACTGGTTTAGACTAGTTTCGACTGGTTTCCACTGGTTTCGACTTGTTTCGACCGGTTTTTACTGTTTTCGACTGGTTTCGACTGGTAGAGACTGGTTGAAACGGGTAGAGACTGTTAGAGTCTGGTTGACACTAGTTTCGACTGGTTTCAACGGGTTTAGACCGGTTTTTACTGGCTTTTTACTGGTTTCGACTGGTTTCGACTGGTAGAGACTGGTCGAGACTGGTAGTGAGTGGTAGAGACTGGTTTAGACTAGTTTCGACTGGTTTCGACAGGTTTCACGGTTTACGGTTTTTACTGGTTTTTACTGGTTTAGACTCGTTTCGACTGGTAGAGACTGGTAGAGACCGGTTGACTGGTAGTGACTGGTTTCCACTGGTTTCGGCTGGTTTCGACCGGTTTTTACTGGTTTCGACTCGTTTCGACTGGTAGAGACTGGAAGAGACTGGTAGTGAGTGGTAGAGACTGGTTTAGGCGTTTCGACTGGTTTCGACAGGTTTAGACCGGTTTTTACTGGTTTTTACTGGTTTAGACTCGTTTCGACTGGTAGAGACTGGTAGAGACTGGTTTACACTGGTAGAGACTGGTAGAGACTGGTTGAGACTGGTAGTGACTGGTTTAGACTTGTTTCGGCTCGTTTCGACTTGTTTCGACCGGTTTTTTACTGTTTTCGACTGGTTTCGACTGGTAGAGATGGTTGAGACTGGTAGAGACTGGTAGAGACTGGTTGACACTAGTTTCGACTGGTTTAGACGAGTTTAGACCGGTTTTTACTGGCTTTTTACTGGTTTCGACTCGTTTCGACTGGTAGAGACTGCTTGTGACTGGTAGAGACTGATAGGGACTGGTTGAAAGTAGTTGAGACTGTTTCAGACTGATTTCGACTGTTTCGACTGGTTTTTACTGGTTTCGACTCGTTTCGACTGGTAGAGACTGGAGAGACTGGTTTAGACTGGTAGGACTGGTAGAGACGGTTAGACTGGTAGTGACTGGTAGAACTGGTGAGACTGGTAGTGAGTGGTAGAGACTGGTTAGACTGTTGACTGGTTTGACGGTTTCGCGTTTCAATTTTTACGGTTTTTACTGTTTGACTGTTTCGACTGGTAGAGACTGGTGAGACGGTGAGACTGGTAGTGACTGGTTTCGACTGGTTTCGCGGTTTCGACCGGTTTTTACTGGTTTCGACTCGTTTCGACTGGTAGAGACTGGAAGAGACTGGTTGAGTGGTAGGACTGGTTTCCACTGGTTTCGACGTTTGACCGGTTTTTACTGTTTTCGGGCTGTTTCGACTGGTAGAGACTGGTGAGACGGTTAACTGGTAGAGACTGTAGAGCTGGTTGAATGTTGTGTAAGGGGACTGGTAGAGACGGTTGACTGGTAGGTGGTTACTGTTTCGCTGGTTTCGACCGGTTTTTACTGGTTTCGACTGTTTCGACTGGTAGAGACTGGAGAGACTGGTTTAGACTGGTAGGACTGGTAGAGACTGGTTGACACTAGTTTCGACTGGTTTAGACGAGTTTAGACCGGTTTTACTGGCTTTTTACTGGTTTCGACTCGTTTCGACTGGTAGAGACTGCTTGTGACTGGTAGAGACTGATAGGGACTGGTTGAAAGTAGTTGAGACTGTTTCAGACTGATTTCGACTGGTTTACTGGTTTTTACTGGTTTCGACTCGTTTCGATGGTAGAGACTGGAGAGACTGGTTTAGACTGGTAGAGACTGGTAGAGACTGGTTTTGGAGGACTGGTAGTGACTGGTTTAGACTGGTTTCGGCTGGTTTGACTGGTTTCAGCTGGTTTCGAGTGATTTCGACCGGTTTTTACTTGTTTTTACTTGTTTCGACTCGTTTCGACTGGTAGAGACTGGTCGAGACTGGTAGGGGGACTGGTTTCCTGTTTCGACTTGTTTCGACCGGTTTTTACTGTTTTCGACTGGTTTCGACGGTAGAGACTGTTGGACGGTAGAGACTGGTAGGACTGTTAAGTGTTGAACTTTCGACTGTTTCACGGTTTGACCGGTTTTTACTGGTTTACTGTTTCGACTGGTTTGACTGGTAGAGACTGGTTAGACTGGTAGTGATGGTAGAGACTGGTTAACTAGTTTCGACTGGTTTACGTTTGACTTTTTACGGTTTTTACTGTTTCGACTGTTTCGACTGGTAGAGACTGTTGGACTGGTAGAGACTGTAGGCTGGTTGAATAGTTGACTGTTTCAACGTTTGACGGTTTACTGGTTTTTACTGGTTTCGACTGTTTCGACTGGTAGAGACTGGTGAGACTGGTTGATGGTAGAGACTGGTAGAGACTGGTTGAGACGGTAGTACTGGTTTACTGGTTTGCTGTTTCGACTGGTTTAGCGGTTTGAGTGATTTCACCGGTTTTACGTTTTTACTGTTTCGACTCGTTTCGACTGGTAGAGACTGAAGAGACTGGTTGAGTGGTAGGACTGGTTTCCACTGGTTTCGACGTTTGACCGGTTTTTACTGTTTTCGATGTTTCACGGTAGAGACTGGTGAGACGGTAACTGGTAGAGACTGTAGAGCTGGTTGAATGTTGACTGGTTTAACGTTTGCCGTTTCGCTTTTTACGGTTTACTGTTTCGACTGGTTTCGACTGGTAGAGACTGGTGAGACTGGTAGGATGGTAGAGACTGGTTAACTAGTTTCGACTGGTTTACGGTTTGACTTTTTACGGTTTTTACTGTTTGACTGTTTCGACTGGTAGAGACTGCTTGACGGTAGAGACTGTAGGGGTTGTTGAACTGTTTCGACTGTTTCACGGTTTCGACTGGTTTTTACTGGTTTCGACTGTTTCGACTGGTAGAGACTGGGAGACTGGTAGTGAGTGGTAGAGACTGGTTTAGCGTTTCGACTGGTTTCGACAGGTTGACGGTTTACGGTTTTTACTGGTTTTTACTGGTTTAGACTGTTGACTGGTAGGACTGTAGAGACTGGTTAACTGGTAGGACTGGTTACTGGTTGCTGGTTTCGACGGTTTTTCTGTTTCGACTGTTTCGACTGGTAGAGACTGGGAGACGGTAGGATGGTAGAGACTGACGTTAAAAAAAAAAAAAAAAAAAAAAAAAAAAAAAAAAAAAAAAAAAAAAAAAAAAAAAAAAAAAAAAAAAAAAAAAAAAAAAAAAAAAAAAAAAAAAAAAAAAAAAAAAAAAAAAAAAAAAAAAAAAAAAAAAAAAAAAAAAAAAAAAAAAAAAAAAAAAAAAAAAAAAAAAAAAAAAAAAAAAAAAAAAAAAAAAAAAAAAAAAAAAAAAAAAAAAAAAAAAAAAAAAAAAAAAAAAAAAAAAAAAAAAAAAAAAAAAAAAAAAAAAAAAAAAAAAAAAAAAAAAAAAAAAAAAAAATTTTTTTTTTTTTTTTTTTTTTTTTTTTTTTTTTTTTTTTTTTTTTTTTTTTTTTTTTTTTTTTTTTTTTTTTTTTTTTTTTTTTTTTTTTTTTTTTTTTTTTTTTTTTTTTTTTTTTTTTTTTTTTTTTTTTTTTTTTTTTTTTTTTTTTTTTTTTTTTTTTTTTTTTTTTTTTTTTTTTTTTTTTTTTTTTTTTTTTTTTTTTTTTTTTTTTTTTTTTTTTTTTTTTTTTTTTTTTTTTTTTTTTTTTTTTTTTTTTTTTTTTTTTTTTTTTTTTTTTTTTTTTTTTTTTTTTTTTTTTTTTTTTTTTTTTTTTTTTTTTTTTTTTTTTTTTTTTTTTTTTTTTTTTTTTTTTTTTTTTTTTTTTTTTTTTTTTTTTTTTTTTTTTTTTTTTTTTTTTTTTTTTTTTTTTTTTTTTTTTTTTTTTTTTTTTTTTTTTTTTTTTTTTTTTTTTTTTTTTTTTTTTTTTTTTTTTTTTTTTTTTTTTTTTTTTTTTTTTTTTTTTTTTTTTTTTTTTTTTTTTTTTTTTTTTTTTTTTTTTTTTTTTTTTTTTTTTTTTTTTTTTTTTTTTGAGACTGGAAGAGACTGGTAGTGACTGGTTGAGACTGGTAGAGACTGGTAGAGACTGGTTGACACTAGTTTCGACTGGTTTAGACGAGTTTAGACCGGTTTTTACTGGCTTTTTACTGGTTTCGACTCGTTTCGACTGGTAGAGACTGCTTGTGACTGGTAGAGACTGATAGGGACTGGTTGAAAGTAGTTGAGACTGTTTCAGACTGATTTCGACTGGTTTCGACTGGTTTTTACTGGTTTCGACTCGTTTTGACTGGTAGAGACTGGTTTTTACTGGTTTCGACTGGTAGAGACTGGTAGAGACTGGTTGAGACTGGTAGTGACTGGTAGTGACTGGTTTAGACTGGTTTCGGCTGGTTTCGACTGGTTTCAGCTGGTTTCGAGTGATTTCGACCGGTTTTTACTTGTTTTTACTTGTTTCGACTCGTTTCGACTGGTAGAGACTGGTCGAGACTGGTAGTTGGTGGTAGAGACTGGTTTCGGCTCGTTTCGACTTGTTTCGACCGGTTTTTTACTGTTTTCGACTGGTTTCGACTGGTAGAGACTGGTTGAGACTGGTAGAGACTGGTAGGGACTGGTTGAAAGTAGTTGAGACTTTCAGACTGATTTCGACTGGTTTCGACCGGTTTTTACTGGTTTCGACTCGTTTCGACTGGTAGAGACTGGTAGAGACTGGTAGAGACTGGTTTAGACTGGTAGTGACTGGTAGAGACTGGTTGACACTAGTTTCGACTGGTTTAGACGAGTTTAGACCGGTTTTTACTGGCTTTTTACTGGTTTCGACTCGTTTCGACTGGTAGAGACTGCTTGTGACTGGTAGAGACTGATAGGGACTGGTTGAAAGTAGTTGAGACTGTTTCAGACTGATTTCGACTGGTTTCGACTGGTTTTTACTGGTTTCGACTCGTTTCGACTGGTAGAGACTGGTAGAGACTGGTTTAGACTGGTAGAGACTGGTAGAGACTGGTTGAGACTGGTAGTGACTGGTTTAGACTGGTTTCGGCTGGTTTCGACTGGTTTCAGCTGGTTTCGAGTGATTTCGACCGGTTTTTACTTGTTTTTACTTGTTTCGACTCGTTTCGACTGGTAGAGACTGGAAGAGACTGGTTGAGACTGGTAGTGACTGGTTTCCACTGGTTTCGACTTGTTTCGACCGGTTTTTACTGTTTTCGACTGGTTTCGACAGGTAGAGACTGGTTGAGACGGGTAGAGACTGGTAGAGACTGTTAGAGTCTGGTTGACACTAGTTTCGACTGGTTTCAACGGATTTAGACCGGTTTTTACTGGCTTTTTACTGGTTTCGACTGGTTTCGACTGGTAGAGACTGGTCGAGACTGGTAGTGAGTGGTAGAGACTGGTTTAGACTAGTTTCGACTGGTTTCCACTGGTTTCGACTTGTTTCGACCGGTTTTTACTGTTTTCGACTGGTTTCGACTGGTAGAGACTGCGTGAAACGGGTAGAGACTGTTAGAGTCTGGTTGACACTAGTTTCGACTGGTTTCAACGGGTTTAGACCGGTTTTTACTGGCTTTTTACTGGTTTCGACTGGTTTCGACTGGTAGAGACTGGTCGAGACTGGTAGTGAGTGGTAGAGACTGGTTTAGACTAGTTTCGACTGGTTTCGACAGGTTTCGACAGGTTTCAACCGGTTTTTACTGGTTTTTACTGGTTTAGACTCGTTTCGACTGGTAGAGACTGGTAGAGACCGGTTGAGACTGGTAGTGACTGGTTTCCACTGGTTTCGGCTGGTTTCGACCGGTTTTTACTGGTTTCGACTCGTTTCGACTGGTAGAGACTGGAAGAGACTGGTAGTGAGTGGTAGAGACTGGTTTAGGCGTTTCGACTGGTTTCGACAGGTTTAGACCGGTTTTTACTGGTTTTTACTGGTTTAGACTCGTTTCGACTGGTAGAGACTGGTAGAGACTGGTTTACACTGGTAGAGACTGGTAGAGACTGGTTGAGATTGGTAGTGACTGGTTTAGACTTGTTTCGGCTCGTTTCGACTTGTTTCGACCGGTTTTTTACTGTTTTCGACTGGTTTCGACTGGTAGAGACTGGTTGAGACTGGTAGAGACTGGTAGAGACTGGTTGACACTAGTTTCGACTGGTTTAGACGAGTTTAGACCGGTTTTTACTGGCTTTTTACTGGTTTCGACTCGTTTCGACTGGTAGAGACTGCTTGTGACTGGTAGAGACTGATAGGGACTGGTTGAAAGTAGTTGAGACTGTTTCAGACTGATTTCGACTGGTTTTCGACTGGTTTTTACTGGTTTCGACTCGTTTCGACTGGTAGAGACTGGTAGAGACTGGTTTAGACTGGTAGAGACTGGTAGAGACTGGTTGAGACTGGTAGTGACTGGTAGAGACTGGTCGAGACTGGTAGTGAGTGGTAGAGACTGGTTTAGACTAGTTTCGACTGGTTTCGACAGGTTTCGACAGGTTTCAACCGGTTTTTACTGGTTTTTACTGGTTTAGACTCGTTTCGACTGGTAGAGACTGGTAGAGACCGGTTGAGACTGGTAGTGACTGGTTTCGACTGGTTTCGGCTGGTTTCGACCGGTTTTTACTGGTTTCGACTCGTTTCGACTGGTAGAGACTGGAAGAGACTGGTAGTGAGTGGTAGAGACTGGTTTAGGCGTTTCGACTGGTTTCGACAGGTTTAGACCGGTTTTTACTGGTTTTTACTGGTTTAGACTCGTTTCGACTGGTAGAGACTGGTAGAGACTGGTTTACACTGGTAGAGACTGGTAGAGACTGGTTGAGATTGGTAGTGACTGGTTTAGACTTGTTTCGGCTCGTTTCGACTTGTTTCGACCGGTTTTTTACTGTTTTCGACTGGTTTCGACTGGTAGAGACTGGTTGAGACTGGTAGAGACTGGTAGAGACTGGTTGACACTAGTTTCGACTGGTTTAGACGAGTTTAGACCGGTTTTTACTGGCTTTTTACTGGTTTCGACTCGTTTCGACTGGTAGAGACTGCTTGTGACTGGTAGAGACTGATAGGGACTGGTTGAAAGTAGTTGAGACTGTTTCAGACTGATTTCGACTGGTTTCGACTGGTTTTTACTGGTTTCGACTCGTTTCGACTGGTAGAGACTGGTAGAGACTGGTTTAGACTGGTAGAGACTGGTTTAGACTGGTTTAGACTGGTTTAGTTTTACCGGTTTTTTGACTGGTTTCGGCTGGGTTTTGACTGGTTTCAGCTGGTTTTGAGTGGTTTCGACCGGTTTTTACCGGTTTTTACTTGTTTCGACTCGTTTCGACTGGTAGAGACTGGTAGTTGGTGGTAGAGACTGGTTTCGGCTGTTTCGACTTGGGTTTCCGGTTTCCGGTTTTTTTTTACTGGTTTTTGACTGGTTTCGACTGGTAGAGACTGGTTGAGACTGGTAGAGACTGGTAGGGACTGGTTGAAAGTAGTTGAGACTTTTTGACTGTTTCGACTTGGGTTTTGACCGGTTTTTACTGGTTTTTGACTGGGTTTTGACTGGTAGAGACTGGTTGAGACTGGTAGAGACTGGTAGGACTGGTTTGACACTGTTTGACTGGTTTCGGTTTGACTTTTTACCGGTTTTTACTGGTTTTTGACTGGTTTCGACTGGTAGAGACTGGTTGAGACTGGTAGAGACTGGTAGAGAGACTGGTTGACACTAGTTTCGACTGGTTTCAGACGGATTTAGACCGGTTTTTACTGGTTTTTACTGGTTTGACTCGTTTCGACTGGTAGAGACTGGTGAGACTGGTAGAGGTTGAGACTGGTTAGGGTTTGACTGGTTTCGACTGGTTTCGACTGGTTTCGACCGGTTTTTACTGGTTTCGACTCGTTTCGACTGGTAGAGACTGGAAGAGACTGGTAGTGAGTGGTAGAGACTGGTTTAGGCGTTTCGACTGGTTTCGACAGGTTTAGACCGGTTTTTACTGGTTTTTACTGGTTTAGACTCGTTTCGACTGGTAGAGACTGGTAGAGACTGGTTTACACTGGTAGAGACTGGTTGCGACTGGTAGTGACTGGTTTAGACTTGTTTCGGCTCGTTTCGATTTGTTTCGACCGGTTTTTTACTGTTTTCGACTGGTTTCGACTGGTAGAGACTGGTTGAGACTGGTAGAGACTGGTAGAGACTGGTTGACACTAGTTTCGACTGGTTTAGACGAGTTTAGACCGGTTTTTACTGGCTTTTTACTGGTTTCGACTCGTTTCGACTGGTAGAGACTGCTTGTGACTGGTAGAGACTGATAGGGACTGGTTGAAAGTAGTTGAGACTGTTTCAGACTGATTTCGACTGGTTTCGACTGGTTTTTACTGGTTTCGACTCGTTTCGACTGGTAGAGACTGGTAGAGACTGGTTTAGACTGGTAGAGACTGGTAGAGACTGGTTGAGACTGGTAGTGACTGGTTTAGACTGGTTTCGGCTGGTTTCGACTGGTTTCAGCTGGTTTCGAGTGATTTCGACCGGTTTTTACTTGTTTCGACTCGTTTCGACTGGTAGAGACTGGTCGAGACTGGTAGTTGGTGGTAGAGACTGGTTTCGGCTCGTTTCGACTTGTTTCGACCGGTTTTTTTCTGTTTTCGACTGGTTTCGACTGGTAGAGACTGGTTGAGACTGGTAGAGACTGGTAGGGACTGGTTGAAAGTAGTTGAGACTTTCAGACTGATTTCGACTGGTTTCGACCGGTTTTTACTGGTTTCGACTCGTTTCGACTGGTAGAGACTGGTAGAGACTGGTAGAGACTGGTTTAGACTGGTAGTGACTCGTAGAGACTGGTTGAGACTGGTAGCGACTGGTTTAGACTGGTTTCGGCTCGTTTCGACTTGTTTCGACCGGTTTTTACTGTTTTCGACTGGTTTCGACTGGTAGAGACTGGTTGCGACGGGGAGAGATGGTAGAGAC
>JAODUO010006919.1:0-19251 GCA_025642075.2 Ridgeia piscesae
CTTTTATTTTTTTTACCTTTTAAAAAAACGACTTTAAAACCCAATTTCCCAAAATTTTTTTAATTATAAACACCCCTATTTATAAAATTAAATCACTTACATTATTGAAACAAACAAATTCACGAAACAAAACTCCCAAAACCCGGTTCGGGGGCTACGCAACCTGTTTAAAATTATTTGTGTATGAGTAAAGGAAACTTTTTATGATTAAAGTTAGAAACTATAATTTTATTTTTTTAAAAAAAAAGTTTTGGGTTTTTCGACGAACGCCACGGTAATCACGGCCTAGGGCGATGTCGACTTTAGGAGACGATTTAGATTTATGAATTTTATTTTCACAAATTTAAATGATTTTTTTTACCCCTAGATATGTAATATGAGTTATTAGAGAGGAGTTTAGCGGGAAGAGGTCGTTTTCATGATTAGAAAAAAGTAAAAAGTTTTGCGGGCGGGAAAGAAAAAAAGGGACCCGGGGGTTTTTCCAGAGCCGTGGGGTTTCTTTTTTTACCCCAAAAATTTTAAATAAATTAAATGAGAATATTTTTTATCAGAATAAAAAAAAAACGATTAAAAAAAAAAATTTTTTTTTTAAAAAAAGTTTAAAATTTTATAGAAATTTAAAAAAACAAAATAAATAATTTTTTTTGAAAGTTAATTTTTTTATACTTTTATTTTGTTTTTTACACAGGGTTTAAACCCCCTTTTATTTGTGTTTAACCCCCTTAGTGGTTTGTAAGCCCCCCCCCCTCTATTTGGGGGCGGTCTTAAATAGGGGTTCCACTGTACAACAAAAGCTGGCATACTAAAAAAATGTGGGTAAAATTTTTTATAATCAAACTTGAAAATAAACACAAAAACGTTTTTTAAAAAGGGCACTTTTCAGAAAGGAGAATCAAAATTTTTACTTCTTTTTTAAAAACAAAAAAGGAATGCAAAAATAAACCCTTTAAATTACAAGAAAATATTTAAGTATCCCCCAAAAAGGGGGAGATTTTAAGGCAACGCGAATGTTACAATTTTTTGGAAGGGGGAAGGGAGGGACAAAAAAGGGGCCCCAAACATTTCAAATAAAAGTAAATATTTCGAATTTTTTCCAAACACCTCCTAGATAGCAGAAAAAGATTTAAAAGTGTCGGGTTTAATTGAAATCAATTGTACAAGGGGTCTATTATACTTGACAATGAACATAATTTTAATTTTCCCCCTCAAAAGCTGCTACTAGTAAAAAATTTAAAATGAAGAAAATTGACAGATCTTAAAAAATATCTCATTAATAAATTGGGGAAAAAGTATTAAATGAAACCGGGGGTGAAAGAAAGTGGGTATGGAATTCCAAAAAATTTTAAAACAGGTTATAGAAAATTGAACCGGTTTTTTTTTTTGTAAAAGAATAAACTAACTTCTATTCTATGGCTTAGTGAGAAAGTGTTATGACACCCCGGTAGAAAGCCAAAAACTATATTAAAATACCTGGAAAGTTTTAAATGAAATTATTAAAAACCAACACTCACGTCCACCAACTCATTTATTAATCATGGTATCACAAATAAAAATAAGATGTTGCGGACGGGTTCAGTTTCTTTGTAAATGTAGCACCAACTCTGGCAAAAACCAAAAGGCATTAGTTTACCAAATAGGAATATAACTCTTCTTGATTATTAAAATAAACACCAATCAAAGCACTATGTTTTGGTGGGTGTAAATAAAATTAAATAGTAAGTATTGTCAGCAACTGTATAAAAAAATACAAGAGGCCCTAAGTCCTTTGGTGACAGGCATGTCAATACTAAGTTAGTGAAAACATACCCCTGGAGATATGACTATTAGTCACTTTGGGTTGCCGTGCAAAATGAACAGAATAAATAAATACCCAACTTCTTCTTTTCATCACACACTAAACATTCTATTTGATTTTGAGGTACTTTTGTAGTTTATGCCCTGATCTAACACTTTGAAAAAAGCCGCTTACACAAACAAAATGTCACATCGTACATCTACTACACTTATGCTACAATTGTACATTTGTCGCGCAATAAAAATCAATAAAATTAGTCATTTATCAATAGAAACAAACACAACATTTACTTGTTTTTGCTCGTAAGCATTAGTTTTACGGAAACCTCCGGTACATGGCGCCACATTAGGGTCCGCTGGAAATGGTTGTCCTGATCATCAAAATTAAATATTGAAGAAAAATAAAAAGATAATGATAACAGATTCTGGAATCACATCAAATATTTATATAAGTCATTGTCGGTAAATAAATATCGGACTTGCCATATTTAAAGCAAACATTTAAAAAGATTTTTCATGTCCATACTTACAGATGAGCCAGACATACAGCACTCTCTACCGACTGTTGACACCAATGTAGATTTTGCACTGTACAATCGAGAAATCTTACCTACAGAAGAAAGGAACAAACTTAACAATCTTAAACCAGTCAAAGCTGGTGGGTCATACCCAAGACATGTAAATGTTCTACGAAACTAGCCAGATACCACAAATACAAATTCTGAAAAATGATTCAGAAGGGAATACCAATATATACGGTAATATGCAAGTTGGAGATATCTCCCAACATCAGGACAGATGCTTCGGCCCATGTGTTCGCCTGCACACGTTCAGGTACGGATGATTCGGCCCATGCGAGCAGAAGCATGGTGAAGTTCAACGAGTTAAAAAATTTTTTTTTTTAAAATTAATAGGGAAAATTTTCCTTAATTTTTTTAAAAGGCCCTTTTTTTTACCAATGTTCAAAAATTTCCGGAGAAAAACCAATAAAAAGCCATTAACAAGTTCCAAAATACAAGTACCCGGCAGCCTTGTAACTTAATATTTAAAAAACAAAAACCTATTCATCCTATGTGCACTCGTGTAGTTCCCTAGCAAAACCCCTACGGGAAAATAAACTTAAAATTCAATAACTACGTAAATATTAATAACTGTCCACAATTAACAAGGAGCAATAATGGCTCAAATGTTACAGCACTCATGGTTCAAATGTTATTATACAACTGCAGTAATTAAACTCACCAAAGCAACTTCTCACTTCCCATAGCCATAGGAAACACAACCTCGTTGCTCGGCTTATTGCTTGCTCTCCCACTCTCCCCCAAATCCCGCTATCATCCCGCCGATCAAACTGCAGTGACACCTATTGTCACTGCTAATTAATACTAACCATTAATCACCAGGTGGAGTCACCGATTACAAACCAAATAAATTAATAAAATACGTACAATAGAATAGCGTCATGGCGGTCCATGACATATACACATATATACATATACATATACTCTGCTAAAAAATTACTAAGGTTTGCTACAGTAAATTTACTATGGTTTACTACAGTAAAACGCAGTGTTTTTGCGGAATATTTACTACGCTTTACCATAGGCATAGTAAATACTACGGTTTACCATAGTATATACTATGGTTTACTACAGTAAATACTACGTTTTACTATGGTTTACTACAGTGAATACCACATTTTACTATGGTTTACTGTGGTAAATATCATAATTTACTATGGTTTACTATAGTAAATACTACGTTTTACTATGGTTTACTACAGTGAATACCACATTTTACTATGGTTTACTGTGGTAAATATCATAATTTACTATGGTTTACTATAGTAAATACTACGTTTTACTATGGAATACCATATTTTACTATGGTTTACTATGGTGAATATGACAATTTACTATGGTTTACTATAGTAAATACTATGCTTTACTATGATTTACTACAGTGTATACCATATTTTACTATGGTTTACTATGGTGAATATCACAATTTACTATGGTTTACTATAGTAAATACTATGCTTTACTATGGTGTACTACAGTGAATACCACATTTTACTATGGTTTACTACAGTGAATATCATGCATTACCATGGTTTACTACAGCTAGTGAATACCACATTTCATCATAATTTACTATGGTGAATATCACATTTTATTATGCATAGTGGGTCTTGATCTTCTACACATGCCATATAACTAAAATAATCAAACAATGTGTTTATAATATAATGAAATGCTTTATTAACATGTTAAAAAGTCATGAATTACATGGCAGCAATACTATAATTATGGTTGATTTCTGTCAAGTGGTATTCCATAATGTCCGTATCCATGTAGTTTCATAGATCTCACTCCTCAAAGATGTGTCCCACTGCACCTGTGTAATAGAAAAATTTGATTTCTTATGTCTGAGACTCTGGTTATCATTACTTGCCAGCATAATGGGTCTGAGGTATTAACTGGCCTCTAGTCATAAAAGTGGCAGTAATTAGTGGAATCACCCAATTACCAAGGTCCCCCAATTAAGCAGTCCTCAGAGAGGCCAACTATAACTCAGTGCAGATGTCTATACTGACTCCTTGGCTGTTAGAAAGACATGATAAGGAAGATAACAGTATACATTTCTGGACATTCAAAGGCACTTCATTGTGAGAAATTGTGAAGAATGATGCCAAAAGTGAACCCTAAATTACATTGTACGTTATTGCACTTAGCATCCAAATGTCAAGGTATTATACACTTGCATTATAGTCATTTGATAATTATCAAGCTTACCTTTGTAACGCATTTTTTAAGCATCATGACAAAAATAATAAAATCATGATGTAGTCAATAATTTAAATTACTTATGCGTAAGGTATTATTGAACTTCAATTTAAATTAACATGCTTGCTCAATACACATTTACAACAGTCACTAAAATTCTATTATAATAAATTAAAAGTTACAACACTCAGTCAATAACATTTCACTCTATAAAATTTCAGTGTTCATTATATAACCCTGGAAAAAAGATAAATTATACTTACAGCGAAAAGTGAGACAAATTACATGATTAACGTGCATCTGTTAATTAGGTTATTATTCTTGAAGATTAAAAAAATGCTCGGAACAATGTAATGCTACTGTAAAACAGTCATGTCTTATAAAATGTACAGGTGTAGAGCATGTACATCCAGATTTGAAACCAGATCCACAATTTCATATAATGTTTGTTGCCAATCCGCCTGAATATTTGCAACAACATGGCTTCCTTCTTGTCCATGTCCAGTACAGCATTGATAAACCAAATGTCCTGAGATGTGCAGCCGACTTGTATACTTGTAACCACAGCACTTCAAAATCAACATGTCACTAGCACTGCCAAGGGTAACTATACTACTGTATTCTGTCTCCAAGCTTGCCTGTCAGGCAATAAATGGGAACCAACTGATCTGATAAGGGCTGGCTTGAGTAAGTTGAGTGGCTACTTAGGATTCTGACAGCAGACCCAAGGGACAACTAATAGATAAGATCTAGGCAAATTCCTAGCTTTAATTTTCACAAACTAGGTTGTGTGTGTGTGTGTGTGCGTGTGTGTGTGTGTGTGTGTATGTGCGTGTGTGTATACATACATGCAGTAGACTATTTGTGAATAACATTAATTATATACATCCATATGTATTTATATAATAATTTTGTTTTCAATATATATATATATATATATATATATATATATATATATATATATATATATATAAATATTATAATTATTATATATGAAGTCATAATTAACAGTATATTGTAGAAATGCAGTAGTCAAGCTAGAAGCATAGCTTGGTGTCCTTAAACCAGTTACAACCAGTTGTCCGAGTTCGCTAAGGATAGACCAGGCATAGTTCTTGGATGAGTAGGAGCTTGACCACTGAGATGGCCGTAGGTAAGAGATACCAGCTCCTTATTAGTTAGTGCAGAGGTGCACCAGACCTGACGCTGACCAATAGATTGGCCAGGCGCATAGCAAGAGGGCGAAGTAGCCAGTATTTAAAGATAGAGTAGTGCGCGAGAGAAGGAGGAGAGAGAGAGGAGGAGGGAGAGCACGCACGCACCATGTAACTTCACGTCTGGCGCCCACGGAGCCAGGCCAGTTAGACAATTGTATTGACTTCTGTATTATGCTGTCTGTATTAAAGTTCTTGAAACGAACACTTGGAAAAGTCTTCTGCAAATGATTGAGTAATTAGAATCTCTCTCCGTGAGTATCTGATTTCTAATGGACAGTGACACTGTGGCTGATCTGAATAGGTCATGGCTAACTGTCTAGGGGGTCAGTACGGAGGGGGGAATATTGCGTTACGTGCCCAAGATTAGAACGCCGAGTCTACGACTATACAACAAGAGGCAGATGCGGATTGATGACGAGTAAATCAGTAGACCGGCCAATTCTAACACTCTGATATGGGCTTTTGACTACCGGGTAACTACACGAGTGCACATAGGATGAATCAGGTTTTTCGTTATGCTTTAAATATTAAGTTACAGCTGCGGGCGATAAACGAGTGTCAAACTCAAAAGTTCAACAACTGGTCTGCCTGTCTGGTATCTTGTGATTTCGGTAATCTTCCAGTTAACTGGACGTTTTCTCGATGTGTATGTGTCTCCGGAATGTCATTCGACATCACTTCCGGTAAAAAGAAGTCACGTAATTATAAATAATTAATGGTTTTCTTAAGTTGTGCCGTCGAGTCGTACGGCGACGTAAACGGGAACCGGATGATTCGACCCAAAACAGTTTCGGCCCCCGAATCGTCCGTTTCTGAACTCGTTGAACTTCACCATGCTTCTGCTCGCATGGGCCGAATCATCCGTACCTGAACGTGTGCAGGCGAACTACATGGGCCGAAGCATCTGTCCTGATGTTGGGAGATATCTCCAACTTGCATATTACCCGTATATATTGGTATTACCAGGTACTTCTGAATCATTATTCAGGAAATGTTGTGATTTGTGGTATCTGGCTAGTTTCGTAGAACATTTACATGTCTTAGGTATGACCCACCAGCTTTGACTGGTTTAAGATTGTTAAGTTTGTTCCTTTCTTCTGTAGGTAAGATTTCTCGATTGTACAGTGCAAAATCTACATTGGTGTCAACAGTCGGTAGAGAGTGCTGTATGTCTGGCTCATCTGTAAGTATTGATATGAAAAATCTTTTTAAATGTTTGCTTTAAATATGGCAAGTCCGATATTTATTTACCGACAATGACTTATATAAATATTTGATGTGATTCCAGAATCTGTTATCATTATCTTTTTATTTTTCTTCAATATTTAATTTTGATGACCAGGACAACCATTTCCAGCGGACCCTAATGTGGCGCCATGTACCGGAGGTTTCCGTAAAACTAATGCTTACGAGCAAAAACAAGTAAATGTTGTGTTTGTTTCTATTAATAAATGACTAATTTTATTGATTTTTATTGCGCGACAAATGTACAATTGTAGCATAAGTGTAGTACATGTACGATGTGACATTTTGTTTGTGTAAGCGGCTTTTTTCAAAGTGTTAGATCAGGGCATAAACTATAAAAGTACCTCAAAATCAAATAGAATGTTTAGTGTGTGATGAAAAGAAGAAGTTGGGTATTTATTTATTCTGCTTCATGTTTGCACGGCAACCCAACAGTGACTACCCCGGGGTAATAGTCATATCTCCAGGGGTATGTTTTCACTAACTTAGTATTGACATTGCCTGTCATCCAAAGGACTTCAGGGCCTCTTGGTGCATTTTTTTATACAGTTGCTGACAATACTTACTATTTAATTTTATTTACACCCACCAAAACATAGTGCTTTGATTGGTGTTTATTTTAATAATCAAGAAGAGTTATATTCCTATTTGGTAAACTAATGCCTTTTGGTTTTTGCCAGAGTTGGTGCTACATTTACAAAGAAACTGAACCCGTCCGCAACATCTTATTTTTATTTGTGATACCATGATTAATAAATGAGTTGGTGGACGTGAGTGTTGGTTTTTAATAATTTCATTTAAAACTTTCCAGGTATTTTAATATAGTTTTTGGCTTTCTACCAGGGTGTCATAACACTTTCTCACTAAGCCATAGAATAGAAGTTAGTTTATTCTTTTACAAGTTCTTTAAAACAAAATCAAGCCTGTTGTTACCCCAGGTTTGTTACTAGGTGACACTGTATTAGAACATAGTTTTATGGACAATTCTCATCACACACCTGCATCAATTAATTTACGAATATATCATCACCCACTTCTTCATCGGTTTCATTTAATACATTTTCCTAATTTATTAATGAGATATCATTTCTTATAGAGTCTGTCAATTTTCTTACATATCTAAATGTTTTACTAGTAGCAGCTGTTCTAAGACGGTGTGCCAAACACTTACCAGAATGTATGTTCATCTGTCACAGAATGACCCAGATATACATAGACACACTTGTCACTAATGTGATTTCAATTAAATCCGACACTGTTGAATCATTTTCTGCATATCTAGGATGGTGTTTGGCAGGAAAATTCAGAAGATATTTACTTTTATTTGAAATGATTAGGCTGTCCACATATATTCACCGAAAATGTCACTAAGCAGACATGCATGCACGTCCAGATCTGCTCTCGAAATAATAGTAACATTCGCGTTTACTTCCAGACCTGCCCTAGAAATACTCAGCTCAGCTTTCTGGAAGTACTGTAAGTATTTTCTTGTAAGTTGTAGGGTTATAGTGTTTGTACATTCCGTCTTTTGCATGTTTTCACACAAGAAGTGAACAATTTTTGATAATCTCCTTTACTGCAAAGTGACACTTTATTAAAGACACAGTGGCTTTTGTGTTTACTATTTCAAGTCTTGATTATAAAATGAATATTCACCCACATTTATTTAGTATGCCAGCTTTTGTTGTACAGTGGAACCCCTAATTTAAGACCGCCCCCCAAATCAGATTGGGGCGGTCTTAAAAGTGTCTCGTGAGGGGTTTGCAACATTCAACACTAGGGGGCGCTTACAACGACTAACATCAACACTAGGGGGCGCTTACAACCACTAAGTAGTAAAATACACAAAATAAAAAGTAGAAAATAAAAAATGAGATAACATATTAACAACAACAAAATTATTTATTCTGTTTATTTTATGTGTGACACGTTTCAGTATAAGTTTAATTTCGAATCGTTTTTTTCTAAATAATATCTGATAAAAGTATCCTCATTTTGAATCGTTTTTTAATTATGTCTGATAAAAAGTATTCTCATTTAATTTATTTAAAATTTGGTCTGAGGGGCTAAAAAGTGCTGCCACCTCACGGCGTCTGAGTAAACACCACGGTCGCCATTTTGTTGTTCTTTCCAGCGCCATAAAACGATCTTTTACTTTCTGATCTAATCATGAAAACGACCTCTTACAGCCGCTAAACTTCCTCTCTAATAACTCATATTACATATACATAAGCTAGGTCATAAAATTAAATCATTTAAATTGCTGTGAAGAATAAAATTCATAAATCTAAATCGTGCTAACCTAAAGTCGACATCGCCTAGGCCGTAGATTACCGTGGCGTTACGTCGATATATTATCGCGGTGTCGCTAAATGTGGATTCCGGTTTTATCCTAAACTAACCTAAAACTTAGCCTACGTTTCTCAACTTTAATCATACACAAGTTTCTAAACTTTACTCATACACAATATGGATATTTAATCACAGAGTTAGCGTAGCCACCGACGGTGACCATGTCCGCCATGAATGATGTCTTGCTGGCGAGTTCTTGCGCGAGTTTGTTTCGTGAATTTGATTTGTTTCAATAATGTAAGTGATTTAATTTTATAACATAGTGTGTGTTTATGAATATATAAGATATGTGAGGAAAGTCTAGCGGCTGTTAGATGTCGTTTTCATAATTCGGTCAGAAAGTAAAAGATCGCCAAAATGAATGGTCATCATCAGGCGATTTATTGTTTTTATGGCATTACGCGCGTCCGTGCGCGTTAGTCATGCGTTTAATGAGAGTTCATTGCGATATTTAGGTTAACAAATGTGCTGGCCACCTATCGGATGGTCGTTCGTCATGGGTAAAATTCAAATGGTCGTTGGTCGCGTCTGCCGGGTGGTCGTTGGTGAGGGAACGTTTATACAGCGTAGACATTCCGTCAATGAAAAAACGGTCGTAAAAAGCGGGTGGTCGTAAATAAGGGTGGTCGTTCGTGAGGGGTTCTACTGTATTTACTATTATCAAAAAGTGCCAGTGTTCCAAATTTATTCTTGTTAATGATTAAAATAATCCTGGAAGCCATATATCTTAAACTTATTAAAACGCTGTATGTTGTGATGAAAGTAGCTAAAAGTAAATACTGTGTTATATGTAAAGACATGGAAATTATTATAATTTTGGACATTTTGTTGGTAAAGTCTGGCAAACTGACCAGAATATTACAGGCGGACCCCAAACTAGAAACTATGTGTATGCAGAGTTTTGTTGTGTTATCGGGGTAATAAGTGATTAATAAGGCACATTTGTAATTAAATGTAGACATAGACTTACAAGACAAAAATATGTTGACACTTGAGATCTTTATACCAGTAATTGCTTTAATTTATGTAATTTTTCTTCTGAACATTCTCCTATTTTTTTTACCTAAGTTACAAGAAGATTACTTTTTCAATTATACTGATTTTTTTGTAAATTATGATGAAAGCCAATACATACTAATGTTTTAATTCAATTAATATATAATGTATCATAACTTTTCAATAATATTGTACAAATTACATATATTCTCATTTCTCAAAACTAAATACTATTTCATGTAAAACTGTCATCAAAAAATACCCCAGTAACGACATACAAAAGTCATGTTTAATATAATTTTATAAACAGTTATGATAAATTAGCATTAATTTTAATAATTAGTATATTTAATGTAGCCAAACCAACACACAAAAGTACAAATAGTATGCTAAAAAAATAAAAAAATACCAACTAATATATATTAGCTATATTAAACACAGCAGTAATTAATTATTTTAAACAGTTACATGTGCAAGCATAAGTACTTGCTAACTATTAATAATAGTATTAATCAAAGACACCTGCTCTCAGTCACGTCGATATCAAAGTGCTTTGTGTACAACAATGCATCGCGTGCACGGGGAACAAGGCAACATGACGATGTCTTTTGAGACAGGGGCTCCATAAACAGATTTTCTGAACATGTGCTATCAATTAGTAAGCCATCACTGTAATCATATTATAGTCCACGCAATTCTTTACACTTGTGCACTTATGAATCATGCTGAATCCACCTAAATAAATAGTCACAAAACATTGTTAAACATAGGCCATTTTAACTGACTAATTACTACACCTTTTTATCGACGGATTTTCATGATATTTGTACGATCATGTTCATTTATCTTTCTTCTTTATTTATAACTTCAAAATGGCCGTACTCATTAACCTCTCATTAATCTCGCAAATAATTTTGAAAGATGGGGCCTGTCAGCGTGATCCAACATGGCCGCAGGCATAACCAATGAAAACCAAAATGCGACACCGAGAAAAAAATCATTAACCACTCAAGCACCACCAAAAAATCAGCTATCAGCATAGCATCATGGACTGACATTATAACAACATGAGAAAAATTGTAAACGAACAGGGATGTTACGTGATAATAAACTACGGCCATTAAACCTGGACCCCTGTCTCCCCGTGTTATCAGAAGGGGCGGCAAATCGGTCTGACCTCCCTACTAACATGTCGTGCATTATTGTAAAGATCTGAAATAGAAGGAATAAACTTTAATTAAACGTAATATTGATGTAACTTGTATTATACATAAATGTAGTAAAAAGTAAGTAAAAATAGATATAAACAACTATATAGTAGTTACGCCCCCCCCCACAGAGGAGAGTCCTCGGTCCACTGCTTTTCTTATCCTATCCTTCATCAACGACCTGCCAACAGAAATAACTTCTAAGCTCCGTCTTTTTGCGGACGACTGTCTCCTTTACAGAACCATTTCCAACCCAGCTGATTCAGTAGCTCTCCTAGAAGGCCAGTGTCATAATTATAGAATATTGACCCGCGTAGAAAAGTGACCCGGGGTCAAAATACTATAATAGAAAATTTACGCCCCCTATGGAAAAATTACCCACCCCTTGTTTCTTCATGGGTTTTTCTTTTATGTATGTTATTTGAGTATTAATGACATTGAAGGTAACGTTTTGTTTATATTTATGCAACATTGCACTTTGATACATTAATAATATTATTGTTATGCCAACATACTTTTTTTCCAGTGAAAGATCTCCTTTTCAAACTGACACTGCTCAGTGGGCATATTTTGTTGTCAACAGTGGGCATATTTTGTTGTCAAATACGAGTATTTTATTTTGTGTTCAATTTCATAGAAAACATTCTACTTGGTCCACGTTCTGCATATTGTGGACCAATAGTATATTGACCCGTGGCTCATCATAGTAAATGTTATCAACATATTTGCCAATTTAAATGGTTATGTGACCGTGTATGATTCGTACAAACATCACAGTAAATATCATTTGATAAAACCAAATCAATGTTTTACAGCGGAGGGGGTCACATTTCTATGGTATAGTATATTGAGCCGAGGCTTGTTAATTTTGTTATACATAGAAAACTGTAAAGCTTTGTCAGTTTGGATGGTTATGGGCTTGTAGTTTTTTTCTTCATAAAACTACAAACCCGTAACTATTCAAATTGGCAAAGTTACAGTTTTCTATGTACAATGTATAACAAGCCACGGGTCAATATACTAGACCATAGAAATGTGACTCCCCACCCCTACAGCCATCACAAACAAACTTTTTGGTATTACCAGGTAGACATTTCTATGTGATGTTTGTGTAATAAATCTACAAGCCCGTAACTATCCAAATTGGCAAAGGTTTACAGTTTTCTATGTATAATAAGCCACGGATCAATATACATGTACTATACCATAGAAATATGCCCCACCCCAACAGCCACCCAAAACAAACTTAGCTATTACCAAACAGACATTTCTCTGTGATTTTTGTATAATAAAACTACAAGCCCTTAGAGGAACGTCACAGAAGCTAGTGATAGTATGCAACTATATTAATACATTATTAGTTTCAATTACATTTTCAAATAATAAATACATGTGTAATATAACGGCTAAAATAAATAATTATGATGATTAAACATTAAAAACGAGTTTAAAGTAATCTGATTTAAGGAGAGATTTAAATGTATCCATGTTTAATATCATACATAAATGTATATTTTGTATTACTACATTAATCCTCTATTGTTAATTCCTTATACAAATAGGCATGTAATGTAATCACGCCAAAAGACTGTGGGCATAATCAGCTGACATGGCACCCCTGCATTTTAGCGAAGTGGGCCGAATCATACCGTTTCAGTGGGCCAAAGCATCCTGTCTCATTGGCCAAATCATCCTTCGGACTGAACTGAATAAATTTTGTGCCGAATAATCCATGCTATCTTTTATCAATGTTTTTATCAATAAAAGTGTACACCAAATGCATTCATCGTCAATGTACACCATGTATACATTTTCATAACTCAAAACTCCACTAAGTGTCACCACTGTACATCTTTTTGCTATCACCTCCAAGTACAAATGCAAGTAAATACCTGATATATGTTTTGTCAAAAGTACCTTCTATTGCATTACAAAATCAAATCATTCTGAAATCAGTACTTAGGTATATTAAAGCAGTTAAAGCAAACATTATTTTTCTTACGATAACAATTACCTAACCACGAAATGACTAGTGTATCTTCTAACGTAGATAGTAGACACATGTGGTATGTTCACTAACTGTGCCTGATGTTGTTTCAGACAACGGAGACATCTGCAGAATGTATCTGCAGTGAAGTGACAAAGCTGCGACAAGCCGCACACATTGACGACTACAACTGTCGCGTCCTGTGCCCAACAAAACGTTATCAAACGGCCACTTTTGTGATTTCAAGAAAAAGAGAAAACGTATGATTGACACTCGTGGAACATTAATTTATTTTCATACATGAAGACACCAACTCACACATGGATGGAACGGAATCAAGCATGACTCAAATATTCTCTGAATCACCTTGATGTGTTGATGCACACGATATACAAGACATTTTTCTCATCAGAGTTCAGCTTAGTGCTGTGTGTGCGCACTGACATTTGTGGGAAACCACTTAGATGTGACACTTGTGGTAATATTTTACAGAAACGCGGTGTGTTAGAGCCTGCATTTTGACACTTACATTGGTGACAAATTTCAACAGTGGTACCTGTGCTTTACACGTCTCTGAGTATTATCCAGTCATGTACTAGTGCACTCTTGGTTGTGACGTAACATTTTATGCAGTATAACGTTGAAGACACCAGTGTGCTTCCACGCAGTGGTAAAAACCTTTGTGAATGGAAACAGGTTCGCAGTTTAAGTATATTCAATATGGCTGTGAATGTAAACACTTGTCCTATTGAGAAACGATTGAAATGTGGCACTTGTGGTACACGTTTTTTACGCAATCTAGTCTTATTGCAGCATGACCGCATCCATACTGGTGAGAAACCATGCAAATGTGATACCTGTGATGCACAATTCTCACAAATTGGTAGTTTGAAGAAACATGTCCGTATCCACACTGGGGAGAAACCCTACAAATGTGATACCTGTGGTGTACACTTCTCACAAAGGGGTAGTTTGAAGACACATGTCCGTATCCACACTGGGCATAAACCATACAAATGTTATACCTGTGGTGCACAATTTTCAGAAAGTGGTAGTTTGAAGACACATGTCCGTATCCACACAGGGGAGAAACCCTACAAATGTGATATCTGTGGTGCACAATTCTCACTAAGTGGTAGTTTGAAGACACATGTCTGGATCCACACTGGGCATAAACCATACAAATGTGATACGTGTGATGCACAATTCTCAACAAGTGGTACTTTGAAGAAACATGTCCGTATCCACACTGGGGAGAAACCCTACAAATGTGATACTTGTGGTGCACACTTCTCACAAAGGGGTAGTTTGAAGACACATGTCCGTATCCACACTGGGCATAAACCATACAAATGTGATACCTGTGGTGCACAGTTCTCACAGAGTGGTAGTTTGAAGAAACATGTCCGTATGCACACAGGGGAGAAACCCTACAAATGTGATACCTGTGGTGCATACGGACATGTTTCTTCAAACTACCACTCTGTGAACTGTGCCCCACAGGTATCACATTTGTATGGATTCTCCCTGTGTGGAACGGACATGTTTTCAAATACATTTGGGAAATTGTGCACCCCAATATACTTTGTTGGGTTTCTTCCCCTGTGTGGATACGGAATTTTCTTTAAATACCACTTTTTAAAGTGCCCACAGGTATCACTTTGTTTGGGTTTCTCCCCTGTGTGATCACATTTTCCTTTAAACTACCCACTGAAACTGTGCTCCACGTATCCATTTGTAGGGTTTTTCCCCTTTTGGAAAAGTTCTTTAAAAATTTTTTGAATTTTGCCCAAGGTATCACATTTGTGGGGGTTTCCCCTGTGTGGATCGGAAAGTTTCTTTTTTTCTTTGGAGAACTGTGCAACAGGGTTCCATTTTGGTTTTCCCCGTGGGAAACGGCATGGTTTCAAATACCCCTTTTTTGAGAATTCAACAAGTATCCTTTTTGGGGCTTGTGTGGATACGTCTTGACCCTGTTTAAAAACAACGTTTTTATGGTTTATCCCGTGTGGACCGGGAAAGGTTTTTAAAAACCACTTTGGGGGTCACCACAAATTCACATTTGAAAGGTTTTCCCCCTTGGGTAATTATCTTAAAACCATTTTTTAAAATTTTTCAAAATACATTGTTCCCCTGTGTGGATCGGGCATGTGTCTTCAAACTACCACTTTTTGAAAAATTTTGCACCACGGGATGGTTTTTCCCCTGTGGAAAGGTGTTTTCAAAACCCCTTTTTGAGGTGTACACCACATTCACATTTTGGGTTTTTCCCCCTTGGATACGGGTTTCTTTAAACTACCAATTTTGAGAATTTATCCCGGGATCACATTTATGGTTTCTCACCGTATGGATGCGGTCATGCTCTGATAGATTGCGAAAAAAACGTGTACCCAAGTGCCACATTTCAATCGTTTCTCAATAGGACAATTTTTAATTCACGCCATTTGTAATTTTTAAACCCTTTTCCTTTAAAAAGGGTTTTTCCCCTGCGGGGAAAGCAACGGTTCCAACTTAAATAAAAGACGTCAAAACCCAAGATGCACTAGTACATGACTGGTTCCAGAGATGTAAAAAAGGTCCCCTGTTGAAATTTGCCCCAATGTAAGTGTCAAAATGCAGGCTCTAACACACCGCGTTTCTGTAAAATATTCCCAAAAGTCACACAATGGTTTCCCACAAATGTCAGTGCGCACACACAGCACTAAGCTGAACTCTGATGAAAAAAATGTCTTGTATATCGTGTGCATCAACACATCAAGGTGATTCAGAGAATATTTGAGTCATGCTTGATTCCGTTCCATCCATGTGTGAGTTGGTGTCTTCATGTATAAAAATAAATTAATGTTCCACGAGTGTCAATCATACGTTTTCTCTTTTTCTTGAAATCACAAAAGGGGCCGTTTGATAACGTTTTTTTGGGGCCGGACCACATTGTAGTCGTCAATGTGTCGGCTTTGCCCACTTCACTGCAGATACTTCTACAGATGTCTCCGTTGTCTAAAAAACCATCAGGCCAGTTGTGAACCCGAATGTTCTATATCTACTTAAAATAACTATTTTTCGGGGTTTTGGAATTGTATCGTAAGAAAAATAATGTTTGCAACTGCTTTAATTACCTAATCTGTTTTCAAATGATTTGTTTTTTAATAAAAGAAGGTTTTTTGACAAAACTAATCGGTATTTTTTGCTTTTTATTGGAGGTGATGAAAAATGTACGTGGTGACACTTAGTGGATTTTGAGTTATAAAAATGTTACAGGGTGTACATTGACGATGTCATTTGGTGTACATTTTTATTGAAAAAAACTTTAAAAAGATAGCATGGTTATTGGGCCCAAAAATTTTATTCAGTTCAGTCCGAAGGATGATTTGGGCCCAATGAACGGATGTTTTGGATAAATTGTTATTGCTAAAATGCGGGGTGCCATGTCACTGATTATGCCCCAGTTTTTTGGCGTGTTTAAATTACATGCCTATTTTAAAAGGGAATTAACAATAAATTAATGTAAATACAAAATATACATTTATGTATGATATTAAACATGGATACATTTAAATCTCTCCTTAAATCAGATTACTTTAAACTCGTTTTTAATGTTTAATCATCATAATTATTTATTTTAGCCGTTATATTACACATGTATTTATTATTTGAAAATGAAAAAACTAATAATGTATTAATATAGTTGCATACTATACTAGTTTCGTGATTTCAAGGGTTTAGTTTTTTAAAAAAAATGAAAAAGTTTTTTGGTAATACAATTTTTTTTGGGGCTGGGGGGGGGCTATTTCTATGGTATAGAAATTATTTGATCCGTGGCTTATTATACATAGAAAACTGTAAACCTTTGCCAATTTGGATAGTTACGGGCTTGTAGATTTATTACACAAACATCACATAGAAATGTCTACCTGGTAATACCAAAAAGTTTGTTTGTGATGGCTGTAGGGGTGGGGAGTCACATTTCTATGGTCTAGTATATTGACCCGTGGCTTGTTATACATTGTACATAGAAAACTGTAACTTTGCCAATTTGAATAGTTACGGGTTTGTAGTTTTATGAAGAAAAAAACTACAAGCCCTAAACATCCAAACTGACAAAGCTTTACAGTTTTCTATGTATAACAAAATTAACAAGCCTCGGTCAATATACTATACCATAGAAATTGACCCCCCCTTAAAACATTGATTTGGTTTTATCAAATGATATTTACTGTGATGTTTGCAACATACCGGTCCATAACCTTTTAAAATTTGGGAAAAATGTTGATAACATTTACTTATGAGCCACGGGGGAATTACTATTGGTCCACAATATGCAAACGTGGAAAAAAATGTTTTTTATGAAATTGAACCCAAAAAAAATATCTATTTACAAAAAAATATGCCCACTGGCAAAAAAAATTATGGGAATTTAAAAAAGTCTTTTCCGGAAAAAAGTTTTTGGATAACAATAATATTATTAATGTATCAAAGTGCAATGTTGTTTTAAAAAATTTTCAATGTCATTAATACTCAAATAACATACATAAAAGAAAAACCCATGAAGAAACAAGGGGTGGGGAATTTTTTCCCTAGGGGGGAAATTTTCTATTATGTTTTGATCCCCGGGTACTTTTCACGCGGGGCAATAAAATTATGACACTGGCCCAGGGGAACTACTGAAACGGGTTGGAAATGGTTCTGTAAAGGGGACAGTCGTCCGCAAAAAAAGGGCAGAATTATTTCTGTTGGAGGTCGTTATGAAGGGTAGGGAAAACAGTGGACCGAACTTCCCCTGGGGGGGGAACTACTATATATTGTTTTTTTTTTTTACTTACTTTTTTCTACATTTATGTTTAAAATTAACAAAATTACGTTTAATTAAAAAGTATTCCTTTTATTTCAGATCTTTAAAAAATGCACGACTGTTGTGGGAGGTGACCATTTGGCCCCCCCTGATAACAGGGGGGGCGGGGTCCTTTTGGCCGTAGTTTATTATCCGTAACATCCCTTTCTTTCAAATTTTTTTCATTTGTTATAATGTCAGTCCATGATCTTGCTGATAGCTGATTTTTTTGGGGGTGCTTGAGTGGTTAATGATTTTTTTCTCGGTGTCGCATTTTGGTTTTCATTGGTTATGCCTGCGGCCATGTTGGATCACGCTGACAGGCCCCATCTTTCAAAATTATTTGCGAGATTAAAAAGGGGGTTTAAAGGTAGGGCCCTTTTAAGTTTAAAAAAAAAGAAAGATAAATGAACATGATCGTACAAATATCATGAAATCTTTATAAAAAGGTGTAGTAATTAGTCAGTTAAAATGGCCTATGTTTAACAAAGTTTTGTGACTATTTATTTAGGTGGATTCGATGTTATAAGACAAGTGTAAAAATTTATTTTGATTACATGTCACAATGATGTAATTTAAAAAATTAATTACTGCTTTTTTTTGTAAAATAAAGTTGGGTTTTTTTTTTTTTTTTACCATACTATTTTACTTTTGTGTGTTGGTTTGGTAAATTTAAAAATATAATTATTAAAAAATTAATTTATCTAATTTTTTATAAAACTATATTAAACATGACTTTTGTATGTCGTTACTGGGGTATTTTTTGATGACATTTTACAAAAAAGAAGTTTTGAGAAATGAGAATATATGTAATTTGTACAATATTATTGAAAAGTTA
>JAODUO010006930.1:0-10359 GCA_025642075.2 Ridgeia piscesae
ACCAGTCTCTACCAGTCTCCACCAGTCTCAACCAGTCTCTACCAGTCTCAACCAGTCGAAACAGTAAAACCGTAAACCAGTAAACCAGTCTTACCAGTCAAACCAGTCTAACCATCTCAACCAGTTCTAACCAGTCTCACCAGTCTCTACCATCTCACCAGTCTCTACCAGTCATACCAGTCAACACAACCATCTCAACCAGCTCAACCAATTCCACCAGTCAAACCATCAACCAGTAAAAACCGTCGAAACCAGTCGAAAACAACAAACCAGTAAAAAACGTCTAAACCGTTAAACCAGTCAACATTCAACCAGTCTCACCAGTCTCTACAGTCTCAACCAGTCTACCAATCACCAGTAAAAACCGCAAACCAGACAAAACAATTCACCAGTCAAACATCACCAGTACCAGTACCGTCTCAACCAGTCTACCAGTCGAAACGAGTCGAAACCAGTAAAAACCAGTAAAAAACTGTCTAAACCCGTTGAAACCAGTCGAAACTAATGTCAACCAGTCTCTACCAGTCTCTACCAGTCTCCACCAGTCTCTACCAGTCTCTACCAGTCTCCACCAGTCTCTACCAGACTCAACCAATTTCTACCAGTCGAAACGAATCGAAAGCAAAAAACCGGTCGAAACCAGTCGAAAACAACCAACCAGTCTCTACCAGTCTCAACCAGTCTCTACCAGTCTCATCCAGTCTCTACCAGTCTCACCAGTCTCTACTAGTCTCAACCAGTCTAAACAAATCGAAACCAGTAAAAACGGACGAAACCAGTAAAAAACCGAAACCAGTCTCAACCAGTCTCTACCAGTCTCTACCAGTCCCTCCACCAGTCTCAACCAGTTCCCTCTAAACAGTCTCAACCAGTCACCAAACAGTCGCAACCAGTCTCAACAGTCTCCACCAGTCTCCACCTGTCTCTACCAGTCTCAACAGTCTCTACCAGTCGAAACGAGTCGAAACCAGTAAAAACCAGTAAAAACCCGTTGAAACCAGTCGAAACTAATGTCAACCAGTCTCTACCAGTCTCTACCAGTCTCCACCAGTCTCTACCAGTCTCTACCAGTCGAAACGAATCGAAACCAGTAAAAACCAGTAAAAAACTGTCTAAACCCTCTCAAAAATTCAACCAGTCTCTACCAGTCTCCACCAGTCTCTACCAGCTCAACCAGTCTCTACCAGTCGAAACGAATCGAAACAGTAAAAACCGGTCGAAACCAGTCACAACCGAAACCAGTCTCCACCAGTCTCTACCAGTCTCTACCAGTCTCCACCAGTCTCTACCAGTCTCAACCGTCTCTACCAGTCGAAACGAGTCGAAACCAGTAAAAACCGGTCGAAACCAGTCGAAAACAACCGAAACCAGTCTCTACCAGTCACCAGTCTCCACCAGTCTCTACAGCTCAACCAGTCTCTACCAGTCTCTACCTGTCTCCACCATTCTCTACAGTCTCAACCAGTCTCTACCAGTCAAACAGTCAAACCAGTAAAAACCAGTAAAAAAACGTCTAAACCCGTTGAATACAGTCGAAACAAGAACCAGTCTCACCAGTCTCTACCAGTCTCCACCAGTCTCTACCAGTCTCCACCAGTCTCTACCAATCTAACCAGTCGTACCGTCGAAACCAGTCGAAAACAACCGAAACCATTCTCAACCAGTCTCTACCAGTTTCTCTACCAGTCTCACCAGTCTCCACCAGTCTCAACCAGTCTCTACCAGTCGAAACGAGTCGAAACCAGTAAAAACCGGTCGAAACCAGTCCAACCAGTCTCACCAGTCTCTACCAGTCTCTACCAGTCTCCACCAGTCTCTACCAGTCTCCACCAGTCTCTACCAATCTCAACCAGTCTGTACCAGTCGAAACCAGTCGAAAACAACCGAAACCAGTTCTCAACCAGTTCTACCAGTCTCCACCAGTCTCTACCAGTCTCAACCAGTCTCTACCAGTCAAACGAGTCGAAACCAGTAAAAAGCGGTGAAACCAGTCGAAAACAACCGAAACCAGTCTCAACCAGTCTCTACCAGTCTCTACCAGTCTCCACCAGTCTCTACCAGTCTCAACCAGTCTTACCAGTCGAAACGAGTCGAAACCAGTAAAAACCGGTCGAAACCAGTCGAAAACAACCGAAACCAGTCTCAACCAGTCTCTACCAGTCTCACCAGTCTCTACCAGTCTCAACCAGTCTCTACCAGTCGAAACAGTCGAAACCAGTAAAAACCAGTCGAAACCGTGAAAACAACCGAAACCATTCAACCAGTCTCTACCAGTCTCTACCAGTTACCAGTCTCCACCAGTCTCTACCAGTCTCAACCAGTCTCTACCAGTCAAACAGTCGAACCAGTCGAAACCAGTCGAAAACAACCGAAACCATCTCAACCAGTCTCTACCAGTCTCACCAGTCTCCACCAGTCTCTACCAGTCTCAACCAGTCTACCAGTCGAAACACGAAACCAGTAAAAACCAGTAAAAAACGTCTAAACCCGTTGAAACAGTCGAAACTAATGTCAACCAGTCTCACCAGTCTCTACCAGTCTCTACCAGTCTCCACCAGTCTCTACCAGTCCCACCAGTCTCTACCAGTCTCAACCAGTCTGTCTCAAACCAGTGAAAACAACCGAAACCATTCTCAACCAGTCTCTACCAGTCTCCACCAGTCTCTACCAGTCTCAACCAGTCTTACCAGTCGAAACCAGTCGAAAAAACCGAAACCATTCTCAACCAGTCTCTACCAGTCTCTACCAGTCTCCACCAGTCTCAACCAGTCTCTACCAGTCGAAACGAGTCGAAACCAGTAAAAACCGGTCGAAACCAGTCAACCAGTCTCACCAGTCTCTACCAGTCTCCACCAGTTCTACAGTCAACCAGTCTCTACCAGTCTCTACCAGTCTCCACCGTCTCTACCAGTCTCACCAGTCTCTACCAGTCTCCACCAGTCTCTACCAGTCTCAACCAGTCTCTACCAGTCGAAACGAGTCGAAACCAGTAAAAACCAGTAAAAAACGTCAAACCCTTGAAACCAGTCAAACTAATTCAACCAGTCTCTACCAGTCTCTACCAGTCTCCACCAGTCTCTACAGTCTCACCAGTCTCACCAGTCTCAACCAGTCTCAACCAGTCTCTACCAGTCTCCACCAGTCTCTACCAGTCTCAACCAGTTCTACCATCGAAACGAGTCGAAACCAGTAAAAACCGTTCAACCAGTCTCACCAGTCTCACCAGTCTCTACCAGTCTCACCAGTCTCTACCAGTCTCAACCAGTCTCTACCGTTAAACCAGTCCTACAGTCTCTACCAGTCTCTACCAGTCTCCACCATCTCTACCAGTCTCAACCAGTCTCTACCAGTCGAAACGAGTCGAAACGAAAAACCAGTCGAAACCCGTTGAAACACGAAACCCAAATCTCACCAGTCTCAACCAGTCTCTACCAGTCTCACCAGTCTCTACCAGTCTCAACCAGTCTGACCAGTCGAAACCAGTCGAAAACAACCGAAACCATTCTCAACCAGTCTCTACCAGTCTCTACCAGTCTCACCAGTCTCACCAGTCTCAACCAGTCTCTACCAGTCGAAACGAGTCGAAACCAGTAAAAACCGTCGAAACCAGTCCAACCGCACCAGTCTCAACCAGTCTCCACCAGTCTCTACCAGTCTCCACCAGTCTCTACCAATCAACCAGTCGACCAGTAAACCAGTAAAACAACCGAAACCATTTCAACCAGTCTCTACCAGTCCCTCTACCAGTCTCAACCAGTCTGTCGAAACGATCGAAACCAGTAAAAACCAGTAAAAAACTGTCTAAACCCGTTGAAACCATCGAAACTAATGTCAACCAGTCTCTACCAGTCTCACCAGTCTCCACCAGCTCACCAGTCTCTACCAGTCCACCAGTCACCAGTAAAAACCAGTAAAAACGTAAAAACCGGTCGAAACCAGTCGAAAACAACCGAAACCAGTCTCTACCAGTCTCAACCAGTCTCTACCAGTCTCATCCAGTCTCTACCAGTCTCATCCAGTCTCTACTAGTCTCAACCAGTCTAAACAAATCGAAACCAGTAAAAACCGGACGAAACCAGTCGAAAACAACCGAAACCAGTCTCAACCAGTCTCTACCAGTCTCCACCAGTCTCTACCAGTCTCAACCAGTCTCTACCAGTCGAAACGAGTCGAAACCAGTAAAAACCGGTCGAAACCAGTCGAAAACAACCGAAACCAGTCGCAACCAGTCTCTAACAGTCTCCACCAGTCTCCACCTGTCTCTACCAGTCTCAATCAGTCTCTACCAGTCGAAACGAGTCGAAACCAGTAAAAACCAGTAAAAAACTGTCTAAACCCGTTGAAACCAGTCGAAACTAATGTCAACCAGTCTCTACCAGTCTCTACCAGTCTCCACCAGTCTCTACCAGTCTCTACCAGTCGAAACGAATCGAAACCAGTAAAAACCAGTAAAAAACTGTCTAAACCCGTTGAAAACATTCGAAACTAATGTCAACCAGTCTCTACCAGTCTCCACCAGTCTCTACCAGACTCAACCAGTCTCTACCAGTCGAAACGAATCGAAAGCAGTAAAAACCGGTCGAAACCAGTCGAAAACAACCGAAACCAGTCTCACCAGTCTCTACCAGTCTCTACCAGTCTCCACCAGTCTCTACCAGTCTCAACCTGTCTCTACCAGTCGAAACGAGTCGAAACCAGTAAAAACCGGTCGAAACCAGTCGAAAACAACCGAAACCAGTCTCTACCAGTCTCTACCAGTCTCCACCAGTCTCTATCAGTCTCAACCAGTCTCTACCAGTCTCTACCTGTCTCCACCATTCTCTATCAGTCTCAACCAGTCTCTACCAGTCGAAACGAGTCGAAACCAGTAAAAACCAGGTCGAAACCCGTTGAATACAGTCGAAACAATGTCAACCAGTCTCTACCAGTCTCTACCAGTCTCCACCAGTCTCTACCAGTCTCCACCAGTCTCTACCAATCTCAACCAGTCTGTACCAGTCGAAACCAGTCGAAAACAACCGAAACCATTCTCAACCAGTCTCTACCAGTCTCTACCAGTCTCTACCAGTCTCTACCAGTCTCCACCAGTCTCAACCAGTCTCTACCAGTCGAAACGAGTCGAAACCAGTAAAAACCTGTCGAAACCAGTCTCAACCAGTCTCTACCAGTCTCTACCAGTCTCTACCAGTCTCCACCAGTCTCTACCAGTCTCCACCAGTCTCTACCAATCTCAACCAGTCTGTACCAGTCGAAACCAGTCGAAAACAACCGAAACCATTCTCAACCAGTCTCTACCAGTCTCCACCAGTCTCTACCAGTCTCAACCAGTCTCTACCAGTCGAAACGAGTCGAAACCAGTAAAAACCAGTAAAAAACTGTCTAAACCCGTTGAAACCAGTCGAAACTAATGTCAACCAGTCTCTACCAGTCTCTACCAGTCTCCACCAGTCTCTACCAGTCTCTACCAGTCTCCACCAGTCTCTACCAGACTCAACCAATTTCTACCAGTCGAAACGAATCGAAAGCAGTAAAAACCGGTCGAAACCAGTCGAAAACAACCGAAACCAGTCTCTACCAGTCTCAACCAGTCTCTACCAGTCTCATCCAGTCTCTACCAGTCTCATCCAGTCTCTACTAGTCTCAACCAGTCTAAACAAATCGAAACCAGTAAAAACCGGACGAAACCAGTCGAAAACAACCGAAACCAGTCTCAACCAGTCTCTACCAGTCTCCACCAGTCTCTACCAGTCTCAACCAGTCTCTACCAGTCGAAACGAGTCGAAACCAGTAAAAACCGGTCGAAACCAGTCGAAAACAACCGAAACCAGTCTCAACCAGTCTCTAACAGTCTCCACCAGTCTCCACCTGTCTCTACCAGTCTCAATCAGTCTCTACCAGTCGAAACGAGTCGAAACCAGTAAAAACCAGTAAAAAACTGTCTAAACCCGTTGAAACCAGTCGAAACTAATGTCAACCAGTCTCTACCAGTCTCTACCAGTCTCCACCAGTCTCTACCAGTCTCTACCAGTCGAAACGAATCGAAACCAGTAAAAACCAGTAAAAAACTGTCTAAACCCGTTGAAAACATTCGAAACTAATGTCAACCAGTCTCTACCAGTCTCCACCAGTCTCTACCAGACTCAACCAGTCTCTACCAGTCGAAACGAATCGAAAGCAGTAAAAACCGGTCGAAACCAGTCGAAAACAACCGAAACCAGTCTCCACCAGTCTCTACCAGTCTCTACCAGTCTCCACCAGTCTCTACCAGTCTCAACCTGTCTCTACCAGTCGAAACGAGTCGAAACCAGTAAAAACCGGTCGAAACCAGTCGAAAACAACCGAAACCAGTCTCTACCAGTCTCAACCAGTCTCCACCAGTCTCTATCAGTCTCAACCAGTCTCTACCAGTCTCTACCTGTCTCCACCATTCTCTATCAGTCTCAACCAGTCTCTACCAGTCGAAACGAGTCGAAACCAGTAAAAACCAGTAAAAAAACTGTCTAAACCCGTTGAATACAGTCGAAACTAATGTCAACCAGTCTCTACCAGTCTCTACCAGTCTCCACCAGTCTCTACCAGTCTCCACCAGTCTCTACCAATCTCAACCAGTCTGTACCAGTCGAAACCAGTCGAAAACAACCGAAACCATTCTCAACCAGTCTCTACCAGTCTCTACCAGTCTCTACCAGTCTCCACCAGTCTCAACCAGTCTCTACCAGTCGAAACGAGTCGAAACCAGTAAAAACCTGTCGAAACCAGTCTCAACCAGTCTCTACCAGTCTCTACCAGTCTCTACCAGTCTCCACCAGTCTCTACCAGTCTCCACCAGTCTCTACCAATCTCAACCAGTCTGTACCAGTCGAAACCAGTCGAAAACAACCGAAACCATTCTCAACCAGTCTCTACCAGTCTCCACCAGTCTCTACCAGTCTCAACCAGTCTCTACCAGTCGAAACGAGTCGAAACCAGTAAAAACCAGTAAAAAACTGTCTAAACCCGTTGAAACCAGTCGAAACTAATGTCAACCAGTCTCTACCAGTCTCTACCAGTCTCCACCAGTCTCTACCAGTCTCTACCAGTCTCCACCAGTCTCTACCAGACTCAACCAATTTCTACCAGTCGAAACGAATCGAAAGCAGTAAAAACCGGTCGAAACCAGTCGAAAACAACCGAAACCAGTCTCTACCAGTCTCAACCAGTCTCTACCAGTCTCATCCAGTCTCTACCAGTCTCATCCAGTCTCTACTAGTCTCAACCAGTCTAAACAAATCGAAACCAGTAAAAACCGGACGAAACCAGTCGAAAACAACCGAAACCAGTCTCAACCAGTCTCTACCAGTCTCTACCAGTCTCCACCAGTCTCAACCAGTCTCTACCAGTCGAAACGAGTCGAAACCAGTAAAAACCGGTCGAAACCAGTCGAAAACAACCGAAACCAGTCGCAACCAGTCTCTAACAGTCTCCACCAGTCTCCACCTGTCTCTACCAGTCTCAATCAGTCTCTACCAGTCGAAACGAGTCGAAACCAGTAAAAACCAGTAAAAAACTGTCTAAACCCGTTGAAACCAGTCGAAACTAATGTCAACCAGTCTCTACCAGTCTCTACCAGTCTCCACCAGTCTCTACCAGTCTCTACCAGTCGAAACGAATCGAAACCAGTAAAAACCAGTAAAAAACTGTCTAAACCCGTTGAAAACATTCGAAACTAATGTCAACCAGTCTCTACCAGTCTCCACCAGTCTCTACCAGACTCAACCAGTCTCTACCAGTCGAAACGAATCGAAAGCAGTAAAAACCGGTCGAAACCAGTCGAAAACAACCGAAACCAGTCTCTACCAGTCTCTACCAGTCTCTACCAGTCTCCACCAGTCTCTACCAGTCTCAACCTGTCTCTACCAGTCGAAACGAGTCGAAACCAGTAAAAACCGGTCGAAACCAGTCGAAAACAACCGAAACCAGTCTCTACCAGTCTCTACCTGTCTCCACCATTCTCTATCAGTCTCAACCAGTCTCTACCAGTCGAAACGAGTCGAAACCAGTAAAAACCAGTAAAAAAACTGTCTAAACCCGTTGAATACAGTCGAAACTAATGTCAACCAGTCTCTACCAGTCTCTACCAGTCTCCACCAGTCTCTACCAGTCTCCACCAGTCTCTACCAATCTCAACCAGTCTGTACCAGTCGAAACCAGTCGAAAACAACCGAAACCATTCTCAACCAGTCTCTACCAGTCTCTACCAGTCTCTACCAGTCTCTACCAGTCTCCACCAGTCTCAACCAGTCTCTACCAGTCGAAACGAGTCGAAACCAGTAAAAACCGGTCGAAACCAGTCTCTACCAGTCTCTACCAGTCTCTACCAGTCTCTACCAGTCTCCACCAGTCTCTACCAGTCTCTACCAGTCGAAACGAATCGAAAGCAGTAAAAACCGGTCGAAACCAGTCGAAAACAACCGAAACCAGTCTCAACCAGTCTCAACCAGTATCTACCAGTCTCCACCAGTCTCTACCAGTCTCAACCAGTCTCTACCAGTCTAAACGAGTCGAAACCAGTAAAAAGCGGTCGAAACCAGTCGAAAACAACCGAAACCAGTCTCAACCAGTCTCTACCAGTCTCTACCAGTCTCCACCAGTCTCTACCAGTCTCAACCAGTCTATACCAGTCGAAACGAGTCGAAACCAGTAAAAACCGGTCGAAACCAGTCGAAAACAACCGAAACCAGTCTCAAGCAGTCTCTACCAGTCTCCACCAGTCTCTACCAGTCTCAACCAGTCTCTACCAGTCGAAAACAGTCGAAACCAGTAAAAACCAGTCGAAACCAGTCGAAAACAACCGAAACCAGTCTCAACCAGTCTCTACCAGTCTCTACCAGTGTCTACCTGTCTCCACCAGTCTCTACCAGTTTCAACCAGTCTCTACCAGTCGAAACGAGTCGAAACCAGTAAAAACCGGTCGAAACCAGTCGAAAAAAACCGAAACCAGTCTCAACCAGTCTCTACCAGTCTCTACCAGTCTCCACCAGTCTCTACCAGTCTCAACCAGTCTACCAGTCGAAACGAGTCGAAACCAGTAAAAACCAGTAAAAAACTGTCTAAACCCGTTGAAAACAGTCGAAACTAATGTCAACCAGTCTCTACCAGTCTCTACCAGTCTCTAGCAGTCTCCAGCAGTCTCTACCAGTCTCCGCAGTCTCTACCAGTCTCTACCAGTCTGTACCAGTCAGAGCAGTCGAAAACCAGTCTCAACCAGTCTCTACCAGTCTCTACCAGTGTAAACCAGTCTCTACCAGTCTCTACCAGTCGAAACGAGTCTAAACCAGTAAAAACCAGTAAAAACCGGTCTAAACATGTCGAAACCAGTCGAAACGCCTAAACCAGTCTCTACCACTCACTACCAGTCTCTTCCAGTCTCTACCAGTCGAAACGAGTCGAAACCAGTAAAAACCGGTCGAAACCAGTCTCTACCAGTCTCTACCAGTCTCTACCAGTCTCTACCAGTCTCCACCAGTCTCTACCAGTCTCCACCAGTCTCTACCAGTCTCAACCAGTCTGTACCAGTCGAAACCAGTCGAAAACAACCGAAACCATTCTCAACCAGTCTCTACCAGTCTCTACCAGTCTCCACCAGTCTCTACCAGTCTCAAACCCGTCAAACGAATCGAAACAGTAAAAACCGGTCGAAACCAGTCGAAAAACAACCGAAACCAGTCTCAACCAGTCTCAACCAGTCTCTACCAGTCTCCACCAGTCTCTACCAGTCTCAACCAGTCTCTACCAGTCTAAACGAGTCGAAACCAGTAAAAAGCGGTCGAAACCAGTCGAAAACAACCGAAACCAGTCTCAACCAGTCTCTACCAGTCTCTACCAGTCTCCACCAGTCTCTACCAGTCTCAACCAGTCTATACCAGTCGAAACGAGTCGAAACCAGTAAAAACCGGTCGAAACCAGTCGAAAACAACCGAAACCAGTCTCAACCAGTCTCTACCAGTCTCCACCAGTCTCTACCAGTCTCAACCAGTCTCTACCAGTCGAAAACAGTCGAAACCAGTAAAAACCAGTCGAAACCAGTCGAAAACAACCGAAACCAGTCTCAACCAGTCTCTACCAATCTCTACCAGTGTCTACCTGTCTCCACCAGTCTCTACCAGTTTCAACCAGTCTCTACCAGTCGAAACAGTCAAACCGTAAAAAACCGGGGAAACCAGTCGAAAAAAAGAAAACCCGTCTCCCAGTCTCTACCAGTCTCTACCAGTCTCCACCAGTCTCTACCAGTCTCAACCAGTTTTACCAGTCGAAACGAGTCGAAACCAGTAAAAACCAGTAAAAAAAATGTCTAAACCCGTTGAAAACAGTCGAAACTAA
>JAODUO010006935.1:0-20301 GCA_025642075.2 Ridgeia piscesae
ACACTGCGCTGACGTTTTCGTCATATATCGGGGTGAAGTAATTGCGCTGAGACACATCGCCAATTGTTAGCGAACCTTGTCGCAAGCCAGCTACGACGGACTTTGCCACACTCTCGATCTATCTCTCGTCAAAATACGGCTGTTTAACTTAAAACAGTTCGTCATCGTGCCTTCAAACAAGTGGATGCGGGAAACAATTGTCGCTATAGTATTCGACGGCTTCGCTACGACCGCCATTCTGAACTGGTACGATTTAGTGCCTTTGTCATCAACAATCTGCATCCCAAACCGAAGATGAACATCGGAATCGCCTCTCGGAAAATCTTAGTCCATCGTGAAGTTTTTCATGTCTCTGTGCGTCAACCGTCTGATGGACTGGTTGTGGCCCGATTATAGTGACAACTGCCAACAATTGAATTACCTGCCACCTTATCATGTACCGCGTAGCTTTTTTTTAGAACTTTTTCGATATTTCATGGTTTTAATAATTTCTAACAGACCGATCTCTCGTCTGAGAGAATTCGAATTTCCGTTGTGATCAGTTCAACACACTAACTATGCACACATTTGCGTAATTGATCTATTTTAAGTTTACATTTCTGTAGCGATAGACCAGGCGAAATAGCACGTGTGCAAATGCGGGCGGCGTAGCCTTATGAACAGGGCGCAAACCTACAATTGTGAAAACTGAGCCGTAGCTTCAGCACTACACGACATCGGGATGGGACGTGTTGACATTTTTGCGGCGACGTTCGCAATTTCTCGGTCGTCGGACGGGTGCGAGGCGGGGGGTGGGTGGAGGATGGGGTATATCATTTGATACTTGTACGCGGCGACGTTCAGAACTCAACAATATCCATGGTGGAATAATCTATATGTGGTGAGGGCACTTCGGCTTCAAAGCATATATGAGGTACGTTATTCTAAAACAAATATAGCGAGGCAAAAGAGCGACGACGTAGGGGGACTGCTACCCCTCAACAAACATTAGAATCCTCCTTGGCTGTGAGGTATAAGTTTCTGAACCCACAATTATGTTAAAAGATGATAACGTATCCAAGTAGTTTTCATGTATAAAAGATGTCACTATGCAACTCGTAGTCCAAGTAAAGTCGTGTTCGAGTTCTGAGGATTACGTATATCCACTTAGCAATAGCCTAGCGAATGTTAGTAAAGTCAAATAGGTTGCATAATGATTTCAGGTGAGTTGCAGGTCTTCCACTGGCTTAAAGGTCTCAAGCGTTCGTCACTAGAATAATTCAGTGGGAGAACGAGTGTATGATTTTGATACCATTCAGTTCATTTATGTATAAATTGGAGTTCAAAGCAACAAGTCCGACCAGTCGGTTGTTGCAGTGGAGAACTATATGTAGACATTATATGACATAGTAATGGTATACGCCGCTCAGAACAATGAACACGACTACTTGGACTACGGTTATGCATCTTTTAACATATAATATGTGGGTTCAGAAACTTATACCTCACAGCCAAGGAGGATTCTAATGTTTGTTGAGGGGTAGCAGTCCCCCTACGTTGTCGCTCTTTTGCCTCGCTATATTGTTTTAGAATAACGTACCTCATATATGCTTTGAAGCCGAAGTGCCCTCACCACATATAGATTATTCCACCATGGATATTGTTGAGTTCTGAACGTCGCCGCGTACAAGTATCAAATAATACCTCATATCTACCCACCCCCTGCCTCGCACCCGTCCGACGACCGAGAAATTGCGAACGTCGCCGCAAAAATGTCAACACGTCCCATCCCGATGTCGTGTAGTGCTGAAGCTACGGCTCAGTTTTCACAATTGTAGGTTTGCACCCTGTTCATAAGGCTACGCCGCCCGCATTTGCACACGTGCTATTTCGCCTGGTCTATCGCTACAGAAATGTAAACTTAAAATAGATCAATTACGCAAATGTGTGCATAGTTAGTGTGTTGAACTGATCACAACGGAAATTCGAATTCTCTCAGACGAGAGATCGGTCTGTTAGAAATTATTAAAACCATGAAATATCGAAAAAGTTCTAAAAAAAAGCTACGCGGTACATGATAAGGTGGCAGGTAATTCAATTGTTGGCAGTTGTCACTATAATCGGGCCACAACCAGTCCATCAGACGGTTGACGCACAGAGACATGAAAAACTTCACGATGGACTAAGATTTTCCGAGAGGCGATTCCGATGTTCATCTTCGGTTTGGGATGCAGATTGTTGATGACAAAGGCACTAAATCGTACCAGTTCAGAATGGCGGTCGTAGCGAAGCCGTCGAATACTATAGCGACAATTGTTTCCCGCATCCACTTGTTTGAAGGCACGATGACGAACTGTTTTAAGTTAAACAGCCGTATTTTGACGAGAGATAGATCGAGAGTGTGGCAAAGTCCGTCGTAGCTGGCTTGCGACAAGGTTCGCTAACAATTGGCGATGTGTCTCAGCGCAATTACTTCACCCCGATATATGACGAAAACGTCAGCGCAGTGTACACACACGATGACAGTGACACGTCTGCTTCCTCGATCGTATCGTCTTATAGATTCACCTTGTCGATAATGAGTTATTTAATGCCATATATTGGAATAAATAAGTCGCTGTCCCCAAAAATTACTGAAAATGACACAGATCCAGCTGATGTCAGTAGCGAACTGCAGGTGTCGTATCACAATTAATGTTCCGTACTTCAGACGATCGTAGTGGCTTTTCTTCGATTTATTTCTCTTGGACGCGAGAAACGTATCGGGCACCGTGATATGGCTGCTCTGCATGTACTGACTACGACGAGCGAGCAGGACTAAGGCGATATTAATTTGCCATTACCCGTCGAAAGAGTTCCGATGTGCAAGAGCAGTATGCGGGTTGTTTGAACGCGGTGAGGACTGGTGTATTGTTGTGTTGTGTTTTGATTTGTTATGTGAATAGAAGTGTTGGTTTTGTTCAGCGAGCGGCGTATCACAGTTGTCAAATTATGTGCGAGGGCAGTGCGTCTTTTCGGCGTAGTGATACATGTGCAATTTTGATTGGTGATATCGTCACGACCGATTATACCTGGTTTTAGCAGAAATGAAAGGGTGACCGGATGGATAGTGGTTTCTTGGAAAATGTGATGCTTTAGTTTCACGAATTTTCCACGGCACTTTTGTCGCTGCATGTTATTTATGCTTTGTCAATTTCAGGAAACGATCTGAACATTTATTTTCATGATAAGAAAATAACGTTGTAATGAACGCCTGTGGTGAAAACCAAACGTGGTTTCACGCCGTTTTTATTTAAATATATACGTACGCACCCTTACGGACGCGAACATACACGCGCAATCTCTCGTACATACATACACACATACATTGTTTTTTGCATTTTCACTGTCCAAAAAGTCTATCTTCAACGGTAAGAGGCTAGTATTTCTAAGACCGCGAATACACAGGAACACGCGATCGCACACGCGAACGCACGCACACAGGAAATGTAAGAATTGGCACATACGTAATAGGTCCCTGCTTTGTCCGGAAGTTGCGCATTGCGCAACTGCGGATTCTCACAATTAGTGGTCACGTGAATGCGGTTTCCGCCCAACAACGAGACAACGAGTAGAGCGTCTGATGTATACGAAGGCGAAGTGGTTCCGAGGCAGGTCAGTTTGGTTAATTTCTTCGTCGCATTCTTCTTACGGATATCCTTACTATTAAATCGCTTCAATGTTGTTATAGTAAACGGCCGCGATGACATCGAGATGTGGAGTAGACCCTACAAGCTCTACAACGCGTGCGACACAGCCATCGGATTGGAACTCGAAGAGGCTTTCTTTGCGAACGTCGGTCGCAAGGGAAGAGATGTCGGATTCGATTCAGGTTGATTTGATGAAGCGACTACAAAGCTTATATTACAGTGACTTTATTCACACTTATCGGATGCTAAATGCTAGGGTGGTACGGGTGTAGATTGGTGTAAATTGTTTTCGGTAACCATGGTCGGGAGGAGAGTAAACTCCTTTCGCTGTTGAAGCACTGGAAAATCAGACTTCCTCCTACCCGAAAGGGGTTGGAGGTTCGCCGACTTGCAGATTCCTTCCATGGCTTACCCGCCGTCTTCAACTGTCAGTCATTTTAAGATGATATTTTCCATGTCTAATCTAAATGACTGGTTGATTGCAGACGGTGTATTTTTCGTCATTCGATGTATCATTTTTATAAGTAATAAAACTGGAGTGAAAAGCAATCAAGTCGCGTACCTATTTTTGATTCGAAGCGTTGTTCAGTGGCACGAAGCTTGTGTAGACCTATATATAATAGACACTAGTGAAATGAAGACCCTGCAACTGCACCGTGACAATCATTATGCAACCTATTTGACTTTTACTAACATTCGGCTAGGTTCATATGTATGTACGCACTAAGAGTTGTGATAGCTCACCGTGAATCCTTATCTATTCGTTATACTCAGCACCACATAGTCCGAGATAGCACCAGGTCGGGTTGTACTAGAATAATTCAGGGGAGGAGTGAGAGAACCATCGCATTAATTGAGTTCAAAGAACAACGATTGCAGTTATATGTGACTATTGCAGTAATGGTATACGCCGCTCAGAACAATGAACACGACTACTTGGACTACGGTTATGCATCTTTTAACATATATATGTGGGTTCAGAAACTTATACCTCACAGCCAAGGAGGATTCTAATGTTTGTTGAGGGGTAGCAGTCCCCCTACGTCGTCGCTCTTTTGCCTCGCTATATTTTTTTTAGAATAACGTACCTCATATATGCTTTGAAGCCGAAGTGCCCTCACCACATATAGATTATTCCACCATGGATATTGTTGAGTTCTGAACGTCGCCGCGTACAAGTATCAAATGATATACCCCATCCTCCACCCACCCCCCGCCTCGCACCCGTCCGACGACCGAGAAATTGCGAACGTCGCCGCAAAAATGTCAACACGTCCCATCCCGATGTCGTGTAGTGCTGAAGCTACGGCTCAGTTTTCACAATTGTAGGTTTGCGCCCTGTTCATAAGGCTACGCCGCCCGCATTTGCACACGTGCTATTTCGCCTGGTCTATCGCTACAGAAATGTAAACTTAAAATAGATCAATTACGCAAATGTGTGCATAGTTAGTGTGTTGAACTGATCACAACGGAAATTCGAATTCTCTCAGACGAGAGATCGGTCTGTTAGAAATTATTAAAACCATGAAATATCGAAAAAGTTCTAAAAAAAAAGCTACGCGGTACATGATAAGGTGGCAGGTAATTCAATTGTTGGCAGTTGTCACTATAATCGGGCCACAACCAGTCCATCAGACGGTTGACGCACAGAGACATGAAAAACTTCACGATGGACTAAGATTTTCCGAGAGGCGATTCCGATGTTCATCTTCGGTTTGGGATGCAGATTGTTGATGACAAAGGCACTAAATCGTACCAGTTCAGAATGGCGGTCGTAGCGAAGCCGTCGAATACTATAGCGACAATTGTTTCCCGCATCCACTTGTTTGAAGGCACGATGACGAACTGTTTTAAGTTAAACAGCCGTATTTTGACGAGAGATAGATCGAGAGTGTGGCAAAGTCCGTCGTAGCTGGCTTGCGACAAGGTTCGCTAACAATTGGCGATGTGTCTCAGCGCAATTACTTCACCCCGATATATGACGAAAACGTCAGCGCAGTGTACACACACGATGACAGTGACACGTCTGCTTCCTCGATCGTATCGTCTTATAGATTCACCTTGTCGATAATGAGTTATTTAATGCCATATATTGGAATAAATAAGTCGCTGTCCCCAAAAATTACTGAAAATGACACAGATCCAGCTGATGTCAGTAGCGAACTGCAGGTGTCGTATCACAATTAATGTTCCGTACTTCAGACGATCGTAGTGGCTTTTCTTCGATTTATTTCTCTTGGACGCGAGAAACGTATCGGGCACCGTGATATGGCTGCTCTGCATGTACTGACTACGACGAGCGAGCAGGACTAAGGCGATATTAATTTGCCATTACCCGTCGAAAGAGTTCCGATGTGCAAGAGCAGTATGCGGGTTGTTTGAACGCGGTGAGGACTGGTGTATTGTTGTGTTGTGTTTTGATTTGTTATGTGAATAGAAGTGTTGGTTTTGTTCAGCGAGCGGCGTATCACAGTTGTCAAATTATGTGCGAGGGCAGTGCGTCTTTTCGGCGTAGTGATACATGTGCAATTTTGATTGGTGATATCGTCACGACCGATTATACCTGGTTTTAGCAGAAATGAAAGGGTGACCGGATGGATAGTGGTTTCTTGGAAAATGTGATGCTTTAGTTTCACGAATTTTCCACGGCACTTTTGTCGCTGCATGTTATTTATGCTTTGTCAATTTCAGGAAACGATCTGAACATTTATTTTCATGATAAGAAAATAACGTTGTAATGAACGCCTGTGGTGAAAACCAAACGTGGTTTCACGCCGTTTTTATTTAAATATATACGTACGCACCCTTACGGACGCGAACATACACGCGCAATCTCTCGTACATACATACACACATACATTGTTTTTTGCATTTTCACTGTCCAAAAAGTCTATCTTCAACGGTAAGAGGCTAGTATTTCTAAGACCGCGAATACACAGGAACACGCGATCGCACACGCGAACGCACGCACACAGGAAATGTAAGAATTGGCACATACGTAATAGGTCCCTGCTTTGTCCGGAAGTTGCGCATTGCGCAACTGCGGATTCTCACAATTAGTGGTCACGTGAATGCGGTTTCCGCCCAACAACGAGACAACGAGTAGAGCGTCTGATGTATACGAAGGCGAAGTGGTTCCGAGGCAGGTCAGTTTGGTTAATTTCTTCGTCGCATTCTTCTTCGTCGCCTCTGTGTGATAATTACGGATATCCTTACTATTAAATCGCTTCAATGTTGTTATAGTAAACGGCCGCGATGACATCGAGATGTGGAGTAGACCCTACAAGCTCTACAACGCGTGCGACACAGCCATCGGATTGGAACTCGAAGAGGCTTTCTTTGCGAACGTCGGTCGCAAGGGAAGAGATGTCGGATTCGATTCAGGTTGATTTGATGAAGCGACTACAAAGCTTATATTACAGTGACTTTATTCACACTTATCGGATGCTAAATGCTAGGGTGGTACGGGTGTAGATTGGTGTAAATTGTTTTCGGTAACCATGGTCGGGAGGAGAGTAAACTCCTTTCGCTGTTGAAGCACTGGAAAATCAGACTTCCTCCTACCCGAAAGGGGTTGGAGGTTCGCCGACTTGCAGATTCCTTCCATGGCTTACCCGCCGTCTTCAACTGTCAGTCATTTTAAGATGATATTTTCCATGTCTAATCTAAATGACTGGTTGATTGCAGACGGTGTATTTTTCGTCATTCGATGTATCATTTTTATAAGTAATAAAACTGGAGTGAAAAGCAATCAAGTCGCGTACCTATTTTTGATTCGAAGCGTTGTTCAGTGGCACGAAGCTTGTGTAGACCTATATATAATAGACACTAGTGAAATGAAGACCCTGCAACTGCACCGTGACAATCATTATGCAACCTATTTGACTTTTACTAACATTCGGCTAGGTTCATATGTATGTACGCACTAAGAGTTGTGATAGCTCACCGTGAATCCTTATCTATTCGTTATACTCAGCACCACATAGTCCGAGATAGCACCAGGTCGGGTTGTACTAGAATAATTCAGGGGAGGAGTGAGAGAACCATCGCATTAATTGAGTTCAAAGAACAACGATTGCAGTTATATGTGACTATTGCAGTAATGGTATACGCCGCTCAGAACAATGAACACGACTACTTGGACTACGGTTATGCATCTTTTAACATATATATATATATATATGTGGGTTCAGAAACTTATACCTCACAGCCAAGGAGGATTCTAATGTTTGTTGAGGGGTAGCAGTCCCCCTACGTTGTCGCTCTTTTGCCTCGCTATATTTTTTTTAGAATAACGTACCTCATATATGCTTTGAAGCCGAAGTGCCCTCACCACATATAGATTATTCCACCATGGATATTGTTGAGTTCTGAACGTCGCCGCGTACAAGTATCAAATGATATACCCCATCCTCCACCCACCCCCCGCCTCGCACCCGTCCGACGACCGAGAAATTGCGAACGTCGCCGCAAAAATGTCAACACGTCCCATCCCGATGTCGTGTAGTGCTGAAGCTACGGCTCAGTTTTCACAATTGTAGGTTTGCGCCCTGTTCATAAGGCTACGCCGCCCGCATTTGCACACGTGCTATTTCGCCTGGTCTATCGCTACAGAAATGTAAACTTAAAATAGATCAATTACGCAAATGTGTGCATAGTTAGTGTGTTGAACTGATCACAACGGAAATTCGAATTCTCTCAGACGAGAGATCGGTCTGTTAGAAATTATTAAAACCATGAAATATCGAAAAAGTTCTAAAAAAAAGCTACGCGGTACATGATAAGGTGGCAGGTAATTCAATTGTTGGCAGTTGTCACTATAATCGGGCCACAACCAGTCCATCAGACGGTTGACGCACAGAGACATGAAAAACTTCACGATGGACTAAGATTTTCCGAGAGGCGATTCCGATGTTCATCTTCGGTTTGGGATGCAGATTGTTGATGACAAAGGCACTAAATCGTACCAGTTCAGAATGGCGGTCGTAGCGAAGCCGTCGAATACTATAGCGACAATTGTTTCCCGCATCCACTTGTTTGAAGGCACGATGACGAACTGTTTTAAGTTAAACAGCCGTATTTTGACGAGAGATAGATCGAGAGTGTGGCAAAGTCCGTCGTAGCTGGCTTGCGACAAGGTTCGCTAACAATTGGCGATGTGTCTCAGCGCAATTACTTCACCCCGATATATGACGAAAACGTCAGCGCAGTGTACACACACGATGACAGTGACACGTCTGCTTCCTCGATCGTATCGTCTTATAGATTCACCTTGTCGATAATGAGTTATTTAATGCCATATATTGGAATAAATAAGTCGCTGTCCCCAAAAATTACTGAAAATGACACAGATCCAGCTGATGTCAGTAGCGAACTGCAGGTGTCGTATCACAATTAATGTTCCGTACTTCAGACGATCGTAGTGGCTTTTCTTCGATTTATTTCTCTTGGACGCGAGAAACGTATCGGGCACCGTGATATGGCTGCTCTGCATGTACTGACTACGACGAGCGAGCAGGACTAAGGCGATATTAATTTGCCATTACCCGTCGAAAGAGTTCCGATGTGCAAGAGCAGTATGCGGGTTGTTTGAACGCGGTGAGGACTGGTGTATTGTTGTGTTGTGTTTTGATTTGTTATGTGAATAGAAGTGTTGGTTTTGTTCAGCGAGCGGCGTATCACAGTTGTCAAATTATGTGCGAGGGCAGTGCGTCTTTTCGGCGTAGTGATACATGTGCAATTTTGATTGGTGATATCGTCACGACCGATTATACCTGGTTTTAGCAGAAATGAAAGGGTGACCGGATGGATAGTGGTTTCTTGGAAAATGTGATGCTTTAGTTTCACGAATTTTCCACGGCACTTTTGTCGCTGCATGTTATTTATGCTTTGTCAATTTCAGGAAACGATCTGAACATTTATTTTCATGATAAGAAAATAACGTTGTAATGAACGCCTGTGGTGAAAACCAAACGTGGTTTCACGCCGTTTTTATTTAAATATATACGTACGCACCCTTACGGACGCGAACATACACGCGCAATCTCTCGTACATACATACACACATACATTGTTTTTTGCATTTTCACTGTCCAAAAAGTCTATCTTCAACGGTAAGAGGCTAGTATTTCTAAGACCGCGAATACACAGGAACACGCGATCGCACACGCGAACGCACGCACACAGGAAATGTAAGAATTGGCACATACGTAATAGGTCCCTGCTTTGTCCGGAAGTTGCGCATTGCGCAACTGCGGATTCTCACAATTAGTGGTCACGTGAATGCGGTTTCCGCCCAACAACGAGACAACGAGTAGAGCGTCTGATGTATACGAAGGCGAAGTGGTTCCGAGGCAGGTCAGTTTGGTTAATTTCTTCGTCGCATTCTTCTTCGTCGCCTCTGTGTGATAATTACGGATATCCTTACTATTAAATCGCTTCAATGTTGTTATAGTAAACGGCCGCGATGACATCGAGATGTGGAGTAGACCCTACAAGCTCTACAACGCGTGCGACACAGCCATCGGATTGGAACTCGAAGAGGCTTTCTTTGCGAACGTCGGTCGCAAGGGAAGAGATGTCGGATTCGATTCAGGTTGATTTGATGAAGCGACTACAAAGCTTATATTACAGTGACTTTATTCACACTTATCGGATGCTAAATGCTAGGGTGGTACGGGTGTAGATTGGTGTAAATTGTTTTCGGTAACCATGGTCGGGAGGAGAGTAAACTCCTTTCGCTGTTGAAGCACTGGAAAATCAGACTTCCTCCTACCCGAAAGGGGTTGGAGGTTCGCCGACTTGCAGATTCCTTCCATGGCTTACCCGCCGTCTTCAACTGTCAGTCATTTTAAGATGATATTTTCCATGTCTAATCTAAATGACTGGTTGATTGCAGACGGTGTATTTTTCGTCATTCGATGTATCATTTTTATAAGTAATAAAACTGGAGTGAAAAGCAATCAAGTCGCGTACCTATTTTTGATTCGAAGCGTTGTTCAGTGGCACGAAGCTTGTGTAGACCTATATATAATAGACACTAGTGAAATGAAGACCCTGCAACTGCACCGTGACAATCATTATGCAACCTATTTGACTTTTACTAACATTCGGCTAGGTTCATATGTATGTACGCACTAAGAGTTGTGATAGCTCACCGTGAATCCTTATCTATTCGTTATACTCAGCACCACATAGTCCGAGATAGCACCAGGTCGGGTTGTACTAGAATAATCAGGGGAGGAGTGAGAGAACCATCGCATTAATTGAGTTCAAAGAACAACGATTGCAGTTATATGTGACTATTGCAGTAATGGTATACGCCGCTCAGAACAATGAACACGACTACTTGGACTACGGTTATGCATCTTTTAACATATATATATATATATATGTGGGTTCAGAAACTTATACCTCACAGCCAAGGAGGATTCTAATGTTTGTTGAGGGGTAGCAGTCCCCCTACGTTGTCGCTCTTTTGCCTCGCTATATTTTTTTTAGAATAACGTACCTCATATATGCTTTGAAGCCGAAGTGCCCTCACCACATATAGATTATTCCACCATGGATATTGTTGAGTTCTGAACGTCGCCGCGTACAAGTATCAAATGATATACCCCATCCTCCACCCACCCCCCGCCTCGCACCCGTCCGACGACCGAGAAATTGCGAACGTCGCCGCAAAAATGTCAACACGTCCCATCCCGATGTCGTGTAGTGCTGAAGCTACGGCTCAGTTTTCACAATTGTAGGTTTGCGCCCTGTTCATAAGGCTACGCCGCCCGCATTTGCACACGTGCTATTTCGCCTGGTCTATCGCTACAGAAATGTAAACTTAAAATAGATCAATTACGCAAATGTGTGCATAGTTAGTGTGTTGAACTGATCACAACGGAAATTCGAATTCTCTCAGACGAGAGATCGGTCTGTTAGAAATTATTAAAACCATGAAATATCGAAAAAGTTCTAAAAAAAAGCTACGCGGTACATGATAAGGTGGCAGGTAATTCAATTGTTGGCAGTTGTCACTATAATCGGGCCACAACCAGTCCATCAGACGGTTGACGCACAGAGACATGAAAAACTTCACGATGGACTAAGATTTTCCGAGAGGCGATTCCGATGTTCATCTTCGGTTTGGGATGCAGATTGTTGATGACAAAGGCACTAAATCGTACCAGTTCAGAATGGCGGTCGTAGCGAAGCCGTCGAATACTATAGCGACAATTGTTTCCCGCATCCACTTGTTTGAAGGCACGATGACGAACTGTTTTAAGTTAAACAGCCGTATTTTGACGAGAGATAGATCGAGAGTGTGGCAAAGTCCGTCGTAGCTGGCTTGCGACAAGGTTCGCTAACAATTGGCGATGTGTCTCAGCGCAATTACTTCACCCCGATATATGACGAAAACGTCAGCGCAGTGTACACACACGATGACAGTGACACGTCTGCTTCCTCGATCGTATCGTCTTATAGATTCACCTTGTCGATAATGAGTTATTTAATGCCATATATTGGAATAAATAAGTCGCTGTCCCCAAAAATTACTGAAAATGACACAGATCCAGCTGATGTCAGTAGCGAACTGCAGGTGTCGTATCACAATTAATGTTCCGTACTTCAGACGATCGTAGTGGCTTTTCTTCGATTTATTTCTCTTGGACGCGAGAACTCTTTCGACGGGTAATGGCAAATTAATATCGCCTTAGTCCTGCTCGCTCGTCGTAGTCAGTACATGCAGAGCAGCCATATCACGGTGCCCGATACGTTTCTCGCGTCCAAGAGAAATAAATCGAAGAAAAGCCACTACGATCGTCTGAAGTACGGAACATTAATTGTGATACGACACCTGCAGTTCGCTACTGACATCAGCTGGATCTGTGTCATTTTCAGTAATTTTTGGGGACAGCGACTTATTTATTCCAATATATGGCATTAAATAACTCATTATCGACAAGGTGAATCTATAAGACGATACGATCGAGGAAGCAGACGTGTCACTGTCATCGTGTGTGTACACTGCGCTGACGTTTTCGTCATATATCGGGGTGAAGTAATTGCGCTGAGACACATCGCCAATTGTTAGCGAACCTTGTCGCAAGCCAGCTACGACGGACTTTGCCACACTCTCGATCTATCTCTCGTCAAAATACGGCTGTTTAACTTAAAACAGTTCGTCATCGTGCCTTCAAACAAGTGGATGCGGGAAACAATTGTCGCTATAGTATTCGACGGCTTCGCTACGACCGCCATTCTGAACTGGTACGATTTAGTGCCTTTGTCATCAACAATCTGCATCCCAAACCGAAGATGAACATCGGAATCGCCTCTCGGAAAATCTTAGTCCATCGTGAAGTTTTTCATGTCTCTGTGCGTCAACCGTCTGATGGACTGGTTGTGGCCCGATTATAGTGACAACTGCCAACAATTGAATTACCTGCCACCTTATCATGTACCGCGTAGCTTTTTTTTAGAACTTTTTCGATATTTCATGGTTTTAATAATTTCTAACAGACCGATCTCTCGTCTGAGAGAATTCGAATTTCCGTTGTGATCAGTTCAACACACTAACTATGCACACATTTGCGTAATTGATCTATTTTAAGTTTACATTTCTGTAGCGATAGACCAGGCGAAATAGCACGTGTGCAAATGCGGGCGGCGTAGCCTTATGAACAGGGCGCAAACCTACAATTGTGAAAACTGAGCCGTAGCTTCAGCACTACACGACATCGGGATGGGACGTGTTGACATTTTTGCGGCGACGTTCGCAATTTCTCGGTCGTCGGACGGGTGCGAGGCGGGGGGTGGGTGGAGGATGGGGTATATCATTTGATACTTGTACGCGGCGACGTTCAGAACTCAACAATATCCATGGTGGAATATCTATATGTGGTGAGGGCACTTCGGCTTCAAAGCATATATGAGGTACGTTATTCTAAAACAATATAGCGAGGCAAAAGAGCGACAACGTAGGGGGACTGCTACCCCTCAACAAACATTAGAATCCTCCTTGGCTGTGAGGTATAAGTTTCTGAACCCACATATATATGTTAAAAGATGCATAACCGTAGTCCAAGTAGTCGTGTTCATTGTTCTGAGCGGCGTATACCATTATTGCAATAGTCACATATAACTGCAATCGTTGTTCTTTGAACTCAATTAATGCGATGGTTCTCTCACTCCTCCCCTGAATTATTCTAGTACAACCCGACCTGGTGCTATCTCGGACTATGTGGTGCTGAGTATAACGAATAGATAAGGATTCACGGTGAGCTATCACAACTCTTAGTGCGTACATACATATGAACCTAGCCGAATGTTAGTAAAAGTCAAATAGGTTGCATAATGATTGTCACGGTGCAGTTGCAGGGTCTTCATTTCACTAGTGTCTATTATATATAGGTCTACACAAGCTTCGTGCCACTGAACAATGCTTCGAATCAAAAATAGGTACGCGACTTGATTGCTTTTCACTCCAGTTTTATTACTTATCAAAACGATACATCGAATGACGAAAAAGACACCGTCTACATTCAACCAGTCTTTTAAATTAGACATGGAAAATATCATCTTAAAATGACTGACAATTGAAGAAGGCGGGTAAGCCATGGAAGGAATCTGCAAGCCGGCGAACCTCCAACCCCCTTTGGGGGAGGAGGAAGTCTGATTTCCCAGTGCTTCAACAGCGAAAGGAGTTTACTCTCCTCCCGACCATGGTTACCGAAAACAATTTACACCAATCTACACCCGTAACACCCTAGCATTAAGCGTCCGATAAGTGTGAATAAAGTCACTGTAATATAAGCTTTGTAGTCGCTTCATCAAATCAACCTGAATCGAATCCGACATCTCTTCCCTTGCGACCGACGTTCGCAAAGAAAGCCTCTTCGAGTTCCAATCCGATGGCTGTGTCGCACGCGTTGTAGAGCTTGTAGGGTCTACTCCACATCTCGATGTCATCGCGGCCGTTTACTATAACAACATTGAAGCGATTTAATAGTAAGGATATCCGTAATTATCACACAGAGGCGACGAAGAAGAATGCGACGAAGAAATTAACCAAACTGACCTGCCTCGGAACCACTTCGCCTTCGTATACATCAGACGCTCTACTCGTTGTCTCGTTGTTGGGCGGAAACCGCATTCACGTGACCACTAATTGTGAGAATCCGCAGTTGCGCAATGCGCAACTTCCGGACAAAGCAGGGACCTATTACGTATGTGCCAATTCTTACATTTCCTGTGTGCGTGCGTTCGCGTGTGCGATCGCGTGTTCCTGTGTATTCGCGGTCTTAGAAATACTAGCCTCTTACCGTTGAAGATAGACTTTTTGGACAGTGAAAATGCAAAAAACAATGTATGTGTGTATGTATGTACGAGAGATTGCGCGTGTATGTTCGCGTCCGTAAGGGTGCGTACGTATATATTTAAATAAAAACGGCGTGAAACCACGTTTGGTTTTCACCACAGGCGTTCATTACAACGTTATTTTCTTATCATGAAAATAAATGTTCAGATCGTTTCCTGAAATTGACAAAGCATAAATAACATGCAGCGACAAAAGTGCCGTGGAAAATTCGTGAAACTAAAGCATCACATTTTCCAAGAAACCACTATCCATCCGGTCACCCTTTCATTTCTGCTAAAACCAGGTATAATCGGTCGTGACGATATCACCAATCAAAATTGCACATGTATCACTACGCCGAAAAGACGCACTGCCCTCGCACATAATTTGACAACTGTGATACGCCGCTCGCTGAACAAAACCAACACTTCTATTCACATAACAAATCAAAACACAACACAACAATACACCAGTCCTCACCGCGTTCAAACAACCCGCATACTGCTCTTGCACATCGGAACTCTTTCGACGGGTAATGGCAAATTAATATCGCCTTAGTCCTGCTCGCTCGTCGTAGTCAGTACATGCAGAGCAGCCATATCACGGTGCCCGATACGTTTCTCGCGTCCAAGAGAAATAAATCGAAGAAAAGCCACTACGATCGTCTGAAGTACGGAACATTAATTGTGATACGACACCTGCAGTTCGCTACTGACATCAGCTGGATCTGTGTCATTTTCAGTAATTTTTGGGGACAGCGACTTATTTATTCCAATATATGGCATTAAATAACTCATTATCGACAAGGTGAATCTATAAGACGATACGATCGAGGAAGCAGACGTGTCACTGTCATCGTGTGTGTACACTGCGCTGACGTTTTCGTCATATATCGGGGTGAAGTAATTGCGCTGAGACACATCGCCAATTGTTAGCGAACCTTGTCGCAAGCCAGCTACGACGGACTTTGCCACACTCTCGATCTATCTCTCGTCAAAATACGGCTGTTTAACTTAAAACAGTTCGTCATCGTGCCTTCAAACAAGTGGATGCGGGAAACAATTGTCGCTATAGTATTCGACGGCTTCGCTACGACCGCCATTCTGAACTGGTACGATTTAGTGCCTTTGTCATCAACAATCTGCATCCCAAACCGAAGATGAACATCGGAATCGCCTCTCGGAAAATCTTAGTCCATCGTGAAGTTTTTCATGTCTCTGTGCGTCAACCGTCTGATGGACTGGTTGTGGCCCGATTATAGTGACAACTGCCAACAATTGAATTACCTGCCACCTTATCATGTACCGCGTAGCTTTTTTTTAGAACTTTTTCGATATTTCATGGTTTTAATAATTTCTAACAGACCGATCTCTCGTCTGAGAGAATTCGAATTTCCGTTGTGATCAGTTCAACACACTAACTATGCACACATTTGCGTAATTGATCTATTTTAAGTTTACATTTCTGTAGCGATAGACCAGGCGAAATAGCACGTGTGCAAATGCGGGCGGCGTAGCCTTATGAACAGGGGCAAACCTACAATTGTGAAAACTGAGCCGTAGCTTCAGCACTACACGACATCGGGATGGGACGTGTTGACATTTTTGCGGCGACGTTCGCAATTTCTCGGTCGTCGGACGGGTGCGAGGCGGGGGGTGGGTGGAGGATGGGGTATATCATTTGATACTTGTACGCGGCGACGTTCAGAACTCAACAATATCCATGGTGGAATAATCTATATGTGGTGAGGGCACTTCGGCTTCAAAGCATATATGAGGTACGTTATTCTAAAAAATATAGCGAGGCAAAAGAGCGACACGTAGGGGGACTGCTACCCCTCAACAAACATTAGAATCCTCCTTGGCTGTGAGGTATAAGTTTCTGAACCCACATATATATGTTAAAAGATGCATAACCGTAGTCCAAGTAGTCGTGTTCATTGTTCTGAGCGGCGTATACCATTACTGCAATAGTCACATATAACTGCAATCGTTGTTCTTTGAACTCAATTAATGCGATGGTTCTCTCACTCCTCCCCTAAATTATTCTAGTACAACCCGACCTGGTGCTATCTCGGACTATGTGGTGCTGAGTATAACGAATAGATAAGGATTCACGGTGAGCTATCACAACTCTTAGTGCGTACATACATATGAACCTAGCCGAATGTTAGTAAAAGTCAAATAGGTTGCATAATGATTGTCACGGTGCAGTTGCAGGGTCTTCATTTCACTAGTGTCTATTATATATAGGTCTACACAAGCTTCGTGCCACTGAACAACGCTTCGAATCAAAAATAGGTACGCGACTTGATTGCTTTTCACTCCAGTTTTATTACTTATAAAAATGATACATCGAATGACGAAAAATACACCGTCTGCAATCAACCAGTCATTTAGATTAGACATGGAAAATATCATCTTAAAATGACTGACAGTTGAAGACGGCGGGTAAGCCATGGAAGGAATCTGCAAGTCGGCGAACCTCCAACCCCTTTCGGGTAGGAGGAAGTCTGATTTTCCAGTGCTTCAACAGCGAAAGGAGTTTACTCTCCTCCCGACCATGGTTACCGAAAACAATTTACACCAATCTACACCCGTACCACCCTAGCATTTAGCATCCGATAAGTGTGAATAAAGTCACTGTAATATAAGCTTTGTAGTCGCTTCATCAAATCAACCTGAATCGAATCCGACATCTCTTCCCTTGCGACCGACGTTCGCAAAGAAAGCCTCTTCGAGTTCCAATCCGATGGCTGTGTCGCACGCGTTGTAGAGCTTGTAGGGTCTACTCCACATCTCGATGTCATCGCGGCCGTTTACTATAACAACATTGAAGCGATTTAATAGTAAGGATATCCGTAATTATCACACAGAGGCGACGAAGAAGAATGCGACGAAGAAATTAACCAAACTGACCTGCCTCGGAACCACTTCGCCTTCGTATACATCAGACGCTCTACTCGTTGTCTCGTTGTTGGGCGGAAACCGCATTCACGTGACCACTAATTGTGAGAATCCGCAGTTGCGCAATGCGCAACTTCCGGACAAAGCAGGGACCTATTACGTATGTGCCAATTCTTACATTTCCTGTGTGCGTGCGTTCGCGTGTGCGATCGCGTGTTCCTGTGTATTCGCGGTCTTAGAAATACTAGCCTCTTACCGTTGAAGATAGACTTTTTGGACAGTGAAAATGCAAAAAACAATGTATGTGTGTATGTATGTACGAGAGATTGCGCGTGTATGTTCGCGTCCGTAAGGGTGCGTACGTATATATTTAAATAAAAACGGCGTGAAACCACGTTTGGTTTTCACCACAGGCGTTCATTACAACGTTATTTTCTTATCATGAAAATAAATGTTCAGATCGTTTCCTGAAATTGACAAAGCATAAATAACATGCAGCGACAAAAGTGCCGTGGAAAATTCGTGAAACTAAAGCATCACATTTTCCAAGAAACCACTATCCATCCGGTCACCCTTTCATTTCTGCTAAAACCAGGTATAATCGGTCGTGACGATATCACCAATCAAAATTGCACATGTATCACTACGCCGAAAAGACGCACTGCCCTCGCACATAATTTGACAACTGTGATACGCCGCTCGCTGAACAAAACCAACACTTCTATTCACATAACAAATCAAAACACAACACAACAATACACCAGTCCTCACCGCGTTCAAACAACCCGCATACTGCTCTTGCACATCGGAACTCTTTCGACGGGTAATGGCAAATTAATATCGCCTTAGTCCTGCTCGCTCGTCGTAGTCAGTACATGCAGAGCAGCCATATCACGGTGCCCGATACGTTTCTCGCGTCCAAGAGAAATAAATCGAAGAAAAGCCACTACGATCGTCTGAAGTACGGAACATTAATTGTGATACGACACCTGCAGTTCGCTACTGACATCAGCTGGATCTGTGTCATTTTCAGTAATTTTTGGGGACAGCGACTTATTTATTCCAATATATGGCATTAAATAACTCATTATCGACAAGGTGAATCTATAAGACGATACGATCGAGGAAGCAGACGTGTCACTGTCATCGTGTGTGTACACTGCGCTGACGTTTTCGTCATATATCGGGGTGAAGTAATTGCGCTGAGACACATCGCCAATTGTTAGCGAACCTTGTCGCAAGCCAGCTACGACGGACTTTGCCACACTCTCGATCTATCTCTCGTCAAAATACGGCTGTTTAACTTAAAACAGTTCGTCATCGTGCCTTCAAACAAGTGGATGCGGGAAACAATTGTCGCTATAGTATTCGACGGCTTCGCTACGACCGCCATTCTGAACTGGTACGATTTAGTGCCTTTGTCATCAACAATCTGCATCCCAAACCGAAGATGAACATCGGAATCGCCTCTCGGAAAATCTTAGTCCATCGTGAAGTTTTTCATGTCTCTGTGCGTCAACCGTCTGATGGACTGGTTGTGGCCCGATTATAGTGACAACTGCCAACAATTGAATTACCTGCCACCTTATCATGTACCGCGTAGCTTTTTTTTAGAACTTTTTCGATATTTCATGGTTTTAATAATTTCTAACAGACCGATCTCTCGTCTGAGAGAATTCGAATTTCCGTTGTGATCAGTTCAACACACTAACTATGCACACATTTGCGTAATTGATCTATTTTAAGTTTACATTTCTTCGATAAAAAAACGTGGCAATGCGGGGGGGATTGGCTTAATAGGGCATTTATACTTTGAAACGGGACTTCAGAATCCTACAGGGGAAAATCATAGGAGGGACAAATAGGCGTTATTCTAAAAAAACGAGGAAAGAGCGACATAGGGGGCCCACCCCTCAACAAACATTAGAATCCTCCTTGGCTGTGAGGTATAAGTTTCTGAACCCACATATATATGTTAAAAGATGCATAACCGTAGTCCAAGTAGTCGTGTTCATTGTTCTGAGCGGCGTATACCATTATTTCAATAGTCACATATAACTGCAATCGTTGTTCTTTGAACTCAATTAATGCGATGGTTCTCTCACTCCTCCCCTGAATTATTCTAGTACAACCCGACCTGGTGCTATCTCGGACTATGTGGTGCTGAGTATAACGAATAGATAAGGATTCACGGTGAGCTATCACAACTCTTAGTGCGTACATACATATGAACCTAGCCGAATGTTAGTAAAAGTCAAATAGGTTGCATAATGATTGTCACGGTGCAGTTGCAGGGTCTTCATTTCACTAGTGTCTATTATATATAGGTCTACACAAGCTTCGTGCCACTGAACAACGCTTCGAATCAAAAATAGGT
>JAODUO010006972.1:0-17097 GCA_025642075.2 Ridgeia piscesae
GCATCAAAAATAGATAGAAAAAGTGAACAAACTGAGCATGCTTGACTTAATCAGATGAATGATAAAAATATTAAAAGGCTAATGATCAATATTTAATTGAACTAAAATTAAATTAAATTTAAACTTGTATACATTTTAGCAAATCTTCATTTATTAACATCTAAATCACTACGTAATTCATCTGCGAGACTGAGAATTAAACCTTCGCATACACATGATACAACTCAGTCAATAGAGAAACATTTAATATACTGTTTACAAAATTAATTATAGGACGTTAATTTTGCAAAATCTATATTATCAATTACTTTATAATAAAAGTGAGTTTAGTATTGTTTGCAATTAACAATTTGGATAAGCTTAGAACTAGTTAAAGTTCCAATTAGCCATATTCTGAGCCGATTAAATCATACATGAATATCTATTTCATTTCTTACTCAATAACTGAGTATATCTACAGAATATATCAATTATACACTATTATATAACTTTCGACAATACTCTACTACCAACTACATGCCGAGTTAATCACAGCCTACTATGTTGGCACCTATGATCATACATCAATAATCACTGCAACTGACCTGCGGCCGAACTGATCTTTTCACCATCTATATCCAATGAGAAATTACTTGACCTGATACACTATCAATTATCGTCATCATACTTCCAAACAATGCTTATCTTATTATTATCAATATACATTTATAATCCCAACAATTTCAGCTATATAATACCTACTAATTCCCTATTTTAATTACTCAATTATATAAATATGGTAAACGAAATGCATAGATTATTAACTTACCTAGAACTGTATAGTGTACGTTAGCATACAACATTATAAAATGACAATAGTTAAGTTATTTGTTTCATAACGAAGTGCTAAATACATTTACGTATAGAGCATTATTAATTAAATCATTGGTTCCACGATTTTAGTAATGTTCATTAAAAGTAATTAAAATGATTCTGCTCGTGTCCAAAATAAAAATTAGTGAATGTAGTTTGTCAAAATCTTCAAGTAAATATTTAAACAATAGACAAGTCTAGAACATATAAATATATAACTTGTATCATTAGTTTTAAACATTTTGATCGTAACGTAATATGTAAGCAAATATAGTAGACAAATACCTTATAATTACTATTCGAACTACATCGTAACGCCTTCATCTTAAATTAATATTAACAATTCTAACGTCAGACATGACATGGATTTTATAATGAATCTATTTACAACATTAATTTGTTTATTAATAATCAATAATTAAGTATTTAAAATAATTGGGTTAAATAAGTAAAATGTACTATGAGCGTAGTTACTAATTATAGAGTTAATGTAACCTATTAATGCTCAATGTAGTTAAATTAAAGACAATAATTAAAAGGATTTTAAATGTCAACTATTATCTTTAACAAATAAATAATAACACAGTTTAGCAAGACTAATGGAATACAAATGATCCATAGTATTATACTAATCAAAAAAAAATTAAGACGAAAATTAATATTGACGAAATAGATAGACATTCGAATGTCAACCAACAAACAGGAATATAAATCACACTGTAATGGCCTCTCAGATATGCATCATTAAAAAACCTGGCTTCTCACCGCGCATCGTGGAATCTTACTCAGTATACAGCAATTCCAATATAAAGTATGTTTCTTCGTGCAATTGAATATGACTATTAGTGTAATTATAGCCTTGATTCAATCCATTTGTCGAAATCAACAAAAAAACTGTTAATGAAAAATGAATAGATTTTGATCAATCTCATTTGCGCTGTCGAGTTAACACACTTTGGCATTAATTCTCTTCTCAACGACAAATCGTAACTACTCGTACATAATAATTTGTGAATATATTTAATATTAATCACTTACTATTTAATAATTAATTACAGTTTAGCTTAGCTTTTGAACATATTTAAATAGAATTACAGTTTTTTGGATTTTATAACATGTTATCATGATCGAATATGATGAATTAGATATGGAGTTATACGCAGTTGAATGTCAATGTAAGAATATATTCAGTAATCTGATCATAACATTGTGAGGTTGACAATCGAACACCTATAATGAAATTAATAATACACGAAGAGCCATGTGTAGTTAAATAAACACGTGAAGATTACAACATACGTAGTTACTTTGCGTCTAGTGAGAGTATATATCCGTCGTCATATATGTTAGACGATTATCTGTACTAAGATCATCGCACAGACGAAGACTAGTTGTCGCATTTAACAAAAATGCGGATAATGTACTGGTGTTGCGCTCAGCTACTGAGTTAATATGACGTTTCAGATAGTAATTATGATTTAAAGATGCAAGAAGGATAACTCTTACTTTGGATGTATTAGTCGTATGAATGATAATTTCTCATTCAATCGTACAAAAATTCAAGAACCAAAATACGATAAATCTGACACCGACAAGACGTACTACGTATGAATGTTTATTGATTAAACAAATTGTCCGCATCCAAAAAGCCCATTAGTTTGCACGAGGTTCGGAGTTCGTGGTACTGTTTATTGTCTGATAATGTTGTTGTTAGTGGGTGATTTGTGGAATATTGAATGGTGATGTTTATAGCTATGTTAAGTAAACGAAGAATTTAGGTGGAAAACAAGTGCTTAGCATGTATTGGTAAGTGATTTATGCGTGAAGTGTGTATTTGTGTTGAGACTTTGTTGTATGATTAAACGATATAGCGTTAGAGGAATTATATTGCACAGAAGATATTAGTGGTCGTAAATTCGGCTTAATGGAAGTAACTAGATGTATGGATGGTGGAGTGGAGCACAGGGTGATAAGTGTCTATGAAATGTGAGATATGATAACATTGAAACTTTTCATAATATTTGGCCGGGTGTACTTATGTTGCTAATATAAATACTGTATGATATGTAAGTGTGAAATTACATTAAGTGTTTTATACTAAGTGATTTAAGTAATAGGTGTCACATTAGCTAGGATAATGTTACAGACGGAGTGATATGATATATAGAAACAAAATTTAAATTACTGTATGAAAGTTAACAGGACATGAGCTGTCTTCTAGTGCTAAGGAAGAACGGGTTACACTAAGGTATACAGTTTAGGTAATACGAGTCAGTTATCTACTTACGTTGAAAGTGGTCGACAATTCGTTAGCTGTTTTGTAACTCTACTCTTAATATGAAAGGAAATGTGATCAATTCAGCTATGTGAATAATGACGTATGAGGTACCAAAATATGTAAGTAGCTATCTTAGTTTAGTTGTCGACATTGCCAATTAATAAGAAATGGGACGTGAAAACTAAATCTGAAAGTTGATAATTAGGTGTGGTAATCACTGCTAAGATATATTACGAAGGAATAGTTCAAGAAATGATTTTTGATGAAATGAACCAGTTCGTGATGAACACTGAAAATGGAAGGGATCAAAGAAAGTAGTTATTAAAAGCTTAAGTTGCACCATGTGAAGTATGTGGCATCTGGACCAGCAGTGGAAAGCCGTTAACGGACGTACGTACGTAGTATGACAGTTTAAATAGTTAAAATAAATAGATTTAAGTTCAAAAATAAAAGGTTTATCAAACTAATCACAAATGTCGTGCTAATCAAGCAAGTAATGCAATTTATTCATCACCTTGCCCACAAATCTTCACAATTAAGAAGTCTCGACAAACTAGTTATCATTGTAAGATAAATTGACTTCCAACAGATAATATTACCTTAGTCACCATACATAAACAAGAACAAGACAAATTTCACATATTTAAAACAACTATCCCAATTCTCGATAAGTATGCATTAATAGTACTTACGTAAATACAAGAAAGTAGTAAAGTGATTCTATTAGTTTGAACAAATATTTTGGTTGGCTAACCTATTATGCTAAAGAGGAGTCACATTCTATGAAGATACAACAGAATAACTCCTGTAACCTACCATTGCAACACTCAATGCAACAAGGAAAACTGCAAGCTTACAGGGTAGTTTGCACCGACATTCAACAGAAACCGATGAACGTTAGAACTCAAAGTCGATTAAAATTTTATTAAAATTGCTTTAATTTACAGAGAAAATAACATAATGCATTTTACGTCGCATTTATCCACATCCACATACCGTGACGATTCCGACGTAATCTAAAAACGAACAATGCAAAGAACATCATTATATGAACATTTCATACGATATGTCAACACTTCTCAAGCCCTAACATACGCCAAGAATCTCACATTAACCAAAATTATCAATTAATTCTAAAGTAAAGTGAAATAACGATCATAAATAGCATATTTGTTGGAGATGCTTATACTTCTGCGATGAGAAACAGAATGCCTTCGACTGCAACTTGGTGTTGACAAGTAGATTGTGCCCAAGGCATCCTACAAATGGTTATACAAAACTACTGCACCATGATTATAATTTCAAATTAGAAAATAAAATCAACGTATCACAGCAACTAACAAATTTAATTAATACAGATTGTTGAAGTGTAAATGGAAGTATACGTTAATGTTAATCGTTAAAACTCGTTGAAGAGTAAAGTTACATAGCGAGCATCAAAAGACATTCTAAGTAAACAAATACCACTTTCTTATAAGATCCACACGCTAGGGTAACACAATGACTATCATAGCAGAGCATTATAATGGTTAGTAAGTACACTATTTATACATAGAGATACGAATAGAAGTAAAAAATTTAAACTACTACAGTGTACAGCAAGATAATGAGATGTCAAAACCAAGTCCGTTCACTAACAACAATATTGATAATACATTAATAAAAACTACTATTAAACAATCAGATAGTTAAAATCTATTATGTAACCCCAACATGGATTAAGTTACAATTCTTTGGAGTCAAGCAAAATGTGATGAATTGATAACTTCTTGAACTATAACTAGTTAGTACTACACATTGTTAAAAATTTTTTCAGTATACTATACAAGTCAAGTTAACAGAACAGTTTTGTCGCGATTTCCGTTGCATGTCAAGTATATAACATTTTACATGATATGCTGTCTGCATATATGTTTAGGGGTCCAGAACTCGCTACTGCGTGTGGTGTTTATGCAACGTGAATGTATAGTTACTGAGTACGATCCGGTAGTAACACGCAGAAACATAGAACTCCTGAGCACTGTGCAAGGACAGATCATGATTGAAGCAACACTGCAATCAATAGATCCAAAACATCATCATTCAAACCAATACAAAACATAACTCAGTAACATACAATGTAATACCATGTAGCGTAACAAACAAGAAGGAGTTCAATGAAAGTGTTGAATTGTAGCGATAAGAATACTGTTTGAGATAGACTGAGATTTGAAATAATATGACTCATATCAGTGACGTGTGTAGGAGTTCTCAAATATAAAACAGTTTGAAGACTGTGTAAAGTATAGAGTATGTCGTATGGCGTAAGTCAAGAAGATAGAAGCCAAAAGACAAGATAACATATCAACACAAAGAAACATTATTAAATAACATGTCACATTCATATACACTACATAGCATAACTGGACATATGGCATTAACGATTGACTGTTCAAGACAGGCTGATAAATATTAAAAGCATAATGCATAAAATCTAAGTAATACAATATCATATAGTTGTATAAATTGTGGTAATATTAAGTAAAATTATAATGAATGACGTATAGAATCTATTATTCGAAGAATAAAGTATAGATTAGACACAGGCAATGAGAATTATTGACCAAATCAACCAAAAAGATGCAATATAGAAGATCGATTCTAAGAAACAATAGAATATACTGAAAGCATAATGTAAATTGATATAAAGCAAAATGAAGATAGATATTGAAATTATATAAGTTTATATAAATAATTAAATATTATAACAAGTTTACAATTTTACAAAAAATACACAGAAATACATTATCATTTTTATATGCTCAAGATAAGCTAAAACACCCAAATGGGGGTGATTTATAAACAGTTGGAAATTTAAAGACACATAACTATATATCATAGTACTTTATCATATTACATAATAATATTTATTAATTAATATCAATTATCATGATAAAGATAGGATATTATATTCAGTAAGACTATTAAATTAGAACTAGACCTGATTGTGTATCTGCAATAAGTGTCATGTATTCTGAGTCTAGCCTCATTCATCTAATGGTTATTTAAATACTTCAAGAGCTAGGCAAGCATCAATTAAACATTACAATTAAATATTCGAACACGTTTAAGCTAATGAGTCACAGTTTGGTCGAAGTTTTGCGTTAGGTGTCCATGAAATACTGTTGACAACGTAATGAAAAAATTCACCCTATTATTACAATAGTCTAACCTTTAACCTCATCAAACATGATCCGCATTGTAATGTTATTGAATTATCACATTCATTTCAAGATTTACTAACAATATTTGCAAAGGTTCTGTAAACGTCAACAAAATGGTGCTCAACTAATTCAAAAAACCTAGGAACATAATAAATCACGTAACAAATAGAATGATATCTCTTCAATAACGGAAATTTAGTATAATCTAAGTCATGAAAAATCTGTAAACAATTACGCTAGAGAGAGTGCTTTGTAAATTTTGTCAACCATAATAAATTAGAAAATTGTAAGTCAAATAAGTAGTATTTTTATAATGAAAATGAACAATAATTATATATCTGTACCTAGCATAAGCTCTTTCTAAACATTCCTCAAGCTAATACTCAATACTCATAATCTACATACATTCAGAATTGCACCGTGTCTGCGTCGTATGGCTCCTTCCAAACATCTACTCCAACTACGCAAATTCATCAGTTTAAGGCCATTCAGTAAAACTTTTACCATAATTTAAACTTTTCTCAACTTCAAACCCCAACAACGCAATCAAATACGTTTCACTTCAAAAATTTTGAAAACTTGATACTATTAACAATACAAACATTGTCAGCTACATTAATAAAGTTATACTGAAACTACATATCGAAGTTCTTAGTAATGTTAACAGTAAAGTTGAATAAAATGAACTTTGTAGAAATCTTTAAACTATAAACATCGTTACATCATTTACCATAGATTAATAGATCGACATTAATTGAATACCAGTATAGTACTAACCAGATTGTCATGCAATAATTTTATTGTAAGTATTAATCGACATCGGTCACATGTTATAAACTTTAACTAATTTTGTGATGAAATTTATAATGTTGATAATATTTGTCTTATTTCAGTGAGCATTCGATATTATAATAATTATTAAAGTTATGTCCCTGGGCAAATAATTAAGTCATTAAAGTTCACGCAAGGTTCAGCAGTCGTGTGCAGGTATTGATACTGTAACGATTTACAATTATGCAAAAGTTTTTATTATTACGAGAACATTGTTTATTTTAAACATTTAGAAATTGATGTAAATTATAATGTTTAATTTTAGTGTACGATCAAATGTTATAAAAGACATTTTTTATAATATTCCTAAAAACTTATATTATGTACTTTGAATGAACTATCAACGCCATTGAAGTAGTGAATACTTATCGCTGAACTTGACCAAAGATACAATCTCATATTAGTTCCATTATCAGTTCCATAAAATTACTGAATTGAACTCTTATCATTTCTTCTCGCGTAGCTGATAATTGGGGGTTCACAATTTTCACACTCTCAAGACATTTCAAAGTTATTATGACACAAGTATGTACTGTAGACAATACTTTTCATCTGATCATTTTTCAACATTTTACTTCATTTTTACTTTCATACTTGTAAAAATCATCTTAGTTCCTTAATTATGTTAAAACTATCTCACGAAATATCGTATGTAAGATTTAACTCACCATCCCACTGTAATATTGAAATAGATTATTTATTAAACGATTGAGGTAATTAAATTACAGGAATAATTAAGAGTGCAATAGGTTTGTTGAGAGAACTTAACGTGCATTGATACAGGGTCGTTCAATAGCGGTGGTGAAGTCAGTGCGATATGGTAGGCGGTAAGAAACATAAGAGGAAATTACATTACAAAATTAAACTTTAGAGTGCGGCACAGGGTGATTAACAGACTCTGATTGGCTACTGTTGTTAAGTTTTGTAGTAACGGAGATAGGAATAAGTAAATAAGAAATCTCACAGTCAGTGATATAAGGTGTGGAAGACTATACATATTGGATTGGGGTATTTATGTAAATCTCATCAAACACCAAAGCGTGAAATTAACTAATAATTCCGGCAATATGTAAATTGATGTTTCTACAATATAGACTTTGCTAAAACTACCAATTCTAAGCCTATCTATAAATAACATATACAAACAGCAATTATTTCTTAAAAATATTAGTACGATAACAATAAATTAACAACCATTAAAAGTATTCTATACAATTATTTTGGATATATACAATAAAAATATTCATTAATAACTTTTATATTACATTTACTCATGAAAATAGTCATGCAAATATCAAACTACAATATAATCACATCCGGATTACTGCAATGACTTTCTCATAATAAGAATAACGGAATATGATTAATAACAGAAATATGGTGGCACAATCGTTACTATAGAATAAGTAAAAGATATCGGAGATCTGATCATAAACCCAAACTTTACCGCTACACATAATAGTATTATTAGTATACATTCTAACTAATGAAGTGAAATTAAAATTTTCAATTTAAATTAATACATGGACATCTTGTAGTTAATACAAGCACAAAAACTTACATTTAATGTAATTTAAATCGTTTCATAGCTGCCTACCAATAAAATTGATATTGCCGTTTGTCCTATAGAATTAGTGTAGACTACCAGTATTATTCAAAATTCTATTACATTACATATATCGTACATATGCGCTCATAGCTACAAGGCATAATTGTAACCACAGTTATAACATGAAATTGACAGCATCCTAGATACACTTTAATTTCTAACTGACATACAGCAAATGCAGTCATAGTTAGTATCATAGCATTATAGTTTCAGTATACGTAAATTAAGTTTCATGTCATCTTAGATTTGATAATATAAATTGCATATACAATATATATATCAATCGCCTACTTTTACCTTTGACTCTTGATCATGTACATGACAACAGACATCATAGTAATTAATACAAACCAATCAATGTAATACAACGGTTTCCGATTCATTAGAAGAACAATTGCAACTTAATACAACCCACTGGACATACTATACATCACAATCACAGCAGATGAAGTAACCAGTAACATAGAACAATTGATACAATAACATATCACTAAAAGATTGTAATCTTCAGCTGTAGACAAATGAAGGTCATTGTTTGGTCTTAACATTCGCTGTTAAATGGTAGCAAACAGAACATCATAACAATTCCTTTCTAATCTTAACGAAGTAAAATCTACAGAGAGTCTCGGCCCGCAATTAGAATACAAATTCAGACCACATTATAATAATCACAACATATCTCAATAAAGACCTACACGATCCTCAAAACACCATTTCTCAACAACCAACACAGCAACAATCTTATAATATGCATTTCTAAAGTCCGCTCTGAATACTATGGAAAATTATAGTCAGGACATAACATTATACAGACAACACGGAACGCGAACGCACCAAAACATTAAATACACACATTATTAACCAATTTTTTAATTCATAAACAGCAATAAAACTCTGAACTCAACATTTAATTACACAATATGTCACTCAACCGGAACTTAAATAAATAAAATTATCCTAGGTAAGTTCAAATTGCGTTTGGATGGTATTTATTACGTTACTAAATTCTTAGCAACGTTGTGGCTTGTCATTTATTCAATAAATTTGTTGGATGAAGTTCTCGTAATAGCTCGGAGTGCAGGATGTGTATAGTCACTAGTTTTGCGAATGTAACGAGTGTTCGCGTGAAGTAGACTAGACGTTGTGTGGCTGGGTGATATTGATGTTGTAATGGAAATTTGGTAAAAAATGTTGAATGGTGTTGCAGTTAGTTAATATAGCTTTAGGTATTAATCTTATGAAATTCCAACACGGATGGCTACGTCGCGCTAATTAAACCGTGACAAGCAGACATGAAACTAACTAAATAGGGACTTTATAATAGTTTGAAATGTAATAATATCATTGATAAAATGTGCACGCTGACTTATAGCCTAGTGTTCGATTGAATATTCTAAAACAAGTAGCAATGGAAGATCACGCACACCAACAATACAACCAATACACTGATACTTCAATACATGATAGATACGCAAATCATTTATTTATATAATACGACATAAGCAGGGTATGTAAGCAATCGTACTCAGGTATAATGTATATTATTTTATGTACTATTATTTCATGGTTAGTTAACATTATGAACAAAATATATTAAATTTTATATATAAATTAACTTTGAAATTATTGTACTGTAATGTAACAATCTACATTTCTATTATATATATTCATTTCTTATTTATAAAATAAGGAGTAAAAATTTCAAAGTAATATTTTAGTGTATCGTAATATATCATAAAAAAAGAGACGACACATCAGAACCTATCCAAACTATCCACTTACTGGACGCTGCTCAATCACAGAAGCACAATACGCAAAGATGCATTTAAGACAAACTAATATTCCTCACATAATATCATCAACGTGAATACGCTAACATAGGCGAACTATAATCAAGATATTTCAACAATCATAGACGATTTCATCACCTGATTAAATAAAGAAAAAGTAAGTACGACATATCATCACTCCAATACACACAGGAGACAAACCGGTCAGTAACAGACACTTTACAACTCCAAAGCCCAAGAAAATACAGTGCAATTACACAAAATTCATATACAAACAACTAAAAACCTCAAGCAGAAACCCATACACACAAACACAACACTTAATACACCAAACATCAACACTCAACAACACATACCACAACATACTAAACATACACAGCACTACTAACTAACAACTCACTCTCAAATATACTACTGACTCATTATATAAGATGTCAAAACAAACCATACAGTCTATGTACCCTTGGATGAATTTAATGCAATTATTCATGCAAAATAGTCACATAAGGAAAATCGATCAATTAAAAATATAATTAAGAAATTGGAACATATGTATTTGTAATTTGCAAATCATTGATAACTTGCTGATGGCAATGATATACCATAGCAGTGGAAATCGCATATCTACCGATCATAGGTTATCAAATTGAATAAATTCACAAAGCACCAAGAAAACTTATAATAATGTTACATTATGATCAATTATACTACACATTGATAACAAAAAAATAAAATTAACACACAACTGCTCATCACTCCTCGAACTAAACCAACACTTACATATGAATACATAATACGAACTTCAACAATTACCAAAAACTAACAATTACTAACCACTTACACAATACTGATCACAAAGAGTGAACGCAATAGCATTCTGATTAATTTAACTCACAGTTGCGACAGATCAGTAATATTACTATGTTGAATTCCTTATAATACTGGCAGTAGGTAATCAACAATCGGCTAAACAAGTAGGCTAGATTGTACACGAAAATTCGGTCAAGACACGGATAGAATATCCTGTCTAAATCCAACAATTATATCTAATAATTATGTACATAATATATATAAACAAAAGTATATCTAATAGATCACAGTAATTATAATCCAAATATTATTTTGAATAATACATTTATGCCAATTAATAACTTAGTTCATGAATTCTGGAAGAACGGTCTACATCCGCGAAATCTTGTTATAGTAATTAGTCGTTGAAAGATTGATGAGTAGAGAGTAATGTATTTGTAGCAATTTGGTTAATTAAGTAGCAACTTTAATACTTTAATTTAGAAAAGGAAGGTAATGCTGTTCAAATTTAATATTCATATAATGAAATTTAACTTTATGAATTCATTTTGTTAAAAATAATTTATAATGCCCAACAATTTGTTTCAGAAAAAAATGTTCTAATTAGACAAATGTCTTAATGAATGGGAATCTACACAGACGTCACTTGCGGATAGTTGTGGAATCGTTACGTTAATCCTCATTGTTTACTGAAATATCAATTCACAGGTTGGTCTAACTTTCATATAATAATCATAAAAGTGTTAACTGCGAATGAATTTTGGGTTTATATGGTTATTTCATTAATTTATCTTGTAATTGCATGTCTTTAATGATAATCATGGGTAATGTCTAGCATACTGTGTATTGGATGGATCGGGTTTGTTGTTCAGTTATGTTCATTGCGGATGTGTACTGTGAATTAGACAAGTATAAATGGACTGGTGTTTAGCACAAATAGAAATCATGCTGCAATAGTTATGCAAACTTATTCGTTAAGCACGTCAACTGTGATAAATCGTCTATTTTCGAGATTTACTTGCTAACTGTACGGAGATTTAGATGTTAAAGGTTACTTTGGTCAGATTGCGATGTGATGGTTTCTGTGTATAGTATAGTATTGAGGTGGTGTTGATAACGCCGTTGACTGACAATGAGTACTACGGATTGGCGACATGTAGACTCTATGCAGTATGTTTTATTGAAGAGATTCATGAATTGATGTTGAATAACCCGTCAGCAACCATAACTTCTCGCTTTAAGTCTACATTATGATCCGAACTCATAGCTAGTAAATAGCACAGTTGATACAAACTTCAAATCTGGTCATCGACCAAGAATATCCAATACTACATTGACAATTCATAACAAGTCAGGTGATAACAAACCGATGAGGGTCAAGATAGACCAAGCGATGTTCGTGACTTGCAACTCGACGATAGCGAGTGAGAATGAGACAACCATGAATGGAGTGCAAGATAGAACAGTTGGAAACGCTCCGAATCAACTGAAAAAATAATCACAGTAGGTGCTACAACCATCAGAGCTGCAAACAACACAAATGTTTTATTCTGCCGTGTTTCGTCCGTAAATCCATCAATGCCAAAATATACACTGAATTATTAAAGTATAATCTAAATTAACAACGTGACTTATACAACCAACAGGGTTTTTAATACAAATTTTCATTTACTTCTATAATCAACTTATTTAATTAAATATAAAAAATTAACATAATTCTTTTAAGTTACCCATATTCCAAATCTAATTCCATCCCAAATTTCTATTCTAATTCAGTTTAATTAATTTTTATTCATAATACAAACAAAAATAAATCATTCATTTTAAATAATACGTTATTAATTTATTGCTGTTAAAATTTGAAACACAATTAAACTTTGTTTCTTTCTAATTAATTACCATAATTGATTCAATTAATAATTAAACAATTATAAAGTCCAAACCCTTACATTTAATAATACTTCTAATTCTGAAAACAATTACAAAATAATCATAAGTTACATTTAAATTATTTTTGAATAATTGAATTAGATTTGATGTCCAATTAAGAAATACACTATAGTGAAAGAATATTCAAGTGTTCTTTACGTAATTTCAATTACAAAAGTTTAAAAAATTACTTAATAGTATAAAGAATATTAATTTAATCTTAAATATAAAAATGCAAGATACAATAACCATTTGTTTAATCATATGTTTTGCACGAATGATATATTATTTAATATTGGTTAATTGTATATTTCGTTTGCACTTTATCCCTATGGAGGGTAACCCAGAAAGCAGCATTTGGCACACGAGATGTTGGAGTCGGTGACGAAACACTGTTAACATTTATAAACATTACTTCATCAAGTTCATGTTGAAATGCAGAATATTATGAAATGGTAAACATTTATTACTGGTCTCTACTGAGCCTGCAGTATTTGTCCAACCTGTAAACACACGGTCACCCATAAACAAGTGAAGTATGACAACTGTGCTTCATTGTCATGCATTAATCTGTTGAGTTTGTTATTTAGATAATATTTATTAATAAAGTTATTATTTAATGACATGTATTTATTGATGGTTGATCATAATGTTTCATATGGTTCTAAACATTGCATAAATTATATTTACTTCATAATTATTTACTGCTGGCTTTCATCAAAACATAACCCTTTGCCGAGTTAGCATGCTAACATTAGCCAATTTTAACTTATTAATTAAGTTGGTGTTAATATGAAATTTCTGGCTAATGTATATTTACTACCGTAATTAATGTGGACATGTCTTAATAATTATGGACATTATGGCCGTTTATTCATGTGTATATACAAAGTACGGCTGCTAATTATATATTGATTTATTCATTAATTTATTATTAATGATTTTTTATTACATAATTATTTAATTTATATCTCTTACCATAAGTAAGGTGGTTTTACAAATTTCATGTTTATATAATATAAGCATATTCATGGACATTGTGGCATTTTACAAAAAAAGTTTCAGTCTGTTGACTGTCAGTTATATGCCAATTATCACCTATTAACTAATTTATTATTACATGACTAGTTAATATATATTATATGCCAATTATCACCTATTAATTAATTTATTATTACATGACTAGTTAATATATATTTATTCTCGTAATAAATGTGGTTATGCACACTGCATAATAATATGTATAAATATCTTCATATTTATGGACTCGGCTGGTCTTAATTAGAATGTTTCGGCCTGTTAACTTGGTGCACTACTTAACTAATATTAGCTAATTAACTGGATTAATTAGTATGAAAAAAACATCAGTATTGAAAATTTATCACTCCATTCAATGTATTTTAAAATGTTGCAAACAATATTTTAATAGTTCTATAAATTACAACGTTATGCCATTTTAAAGTCACTTATTCGAATATTTATCAACAGAAACAAAAATGAGCTTATTTTACCATTATAAGAGATACACAAATTTGGCGAAATTTTTTCGTTTTTAAATTGCAATAATTAACTTATTACCTTTCATTTAAGCCTAAATCCTGTGGTAATTTTTTTGAAGTGCCTACAGCAGGGCTACCTACTATATTTTCCGTAACGATCATGGGGTGTGGAGGGTTGTCTCGGGACCATCTGTATACTGTTGGCCCTGGTCCTAAAGTCCATCTCGTGGCTGTAACTAAATCCCAAGTCATTCATTTTGATTAAAACTGATGAATTGTTTCCTTCCCTAGTCTGGGTTTGCCCCAACCACCGAAGCAGCCACGGTTTCATTTACTGATAAATTGCAACACGGACTAGTACTTCGTAGTTGCCAAGTTGGGTCGATGATTTTTTCGCGGCAACGCATTTTAGCCGTTTAAAATCGTCAATACTTCACTCAAAACAACTTTCCAAACAATGTATTTGCTAGGATTTTATTAAACATACGTGTCATGTAAGAGTTTATCCAAATGTCTTATTAAAACGATGTTTTCCTGCGGTCAACTGCGAAATTGCCGGCAACCAGCAGACAACCGGAAGTAACTTATACATCTTGTGCTAGGTTGACCTTGCTGCGCTACTCTAGCGGCCTTGAACCCGGAGACAGCAGTCCAGTGCATATAAGTCCGTGGTTTAACATACTCCTTTCCATCTTTGCTTGTGCGGCTGCTGGCTTGTTCTTTGCTTAGGCGGTGAGTGCCCATGTTTCCGCGGCGTATGTGTTTGTTGGACATTAACATGAGTTGTATACTTGTCTCTCTTCATGCATGTTCCAATGTTACACTTGAAGATGTCGCGGTGCTTGGCGAATGCTGTCCATCCGGCAGTGATTCGTCTCTGAATCCCCTTGTCTTGGTTTTTGTCTCTGGTGCTGTATCTCTATCCCAGGTATGTGTAGCTTTCAACGTTCTCGATCTGAGTGTTGTTGACATATATTGGTGTGTCGTTTTCCATCATCACCTTTGTCTTCGACTTGTCCATCTTCAGACCCTGATTTTCACTTTCATCAGCTAATTCCTGTAGCATTTATTGTAGCTCATGTGATGTATTAGCGCATATATGCATATCGTCGGCGAAACGAAGATGCCTAAGATATTCGCCGACCCTCTTCAAGCCTCTGATTTCCCAAGTAAGTCGTCAGAATATGCTTTTGATTGCAGCAATGAAAGCTTGGGCGATATGGTATCTATTGTCGTACTCCTTGCCTGATGTTGATGTTGCTGCTTTTTGTGCAAGTGGACTGTCATCGAGCTGTTGGTGTAGATTTCCTCCAGGAGTTCGATGTACACATCTTCTTTCCCCTGTTCTTGATGCGAGGTCAGTACTGCTTGAGTTTGCACTGAGTCGAAGGCTTTCTCGGAGTCGACGAATGCGATGCAGAGTGGGATATTATATTCTCTGCACTTCTCCTTGAGTGGGTTTACTGTGGATGTGGATGTAGACTGTCGTTGAGTATACGCGTCTGAAACCAGCTTGCTCTCGTGGCTGGTTTTCGTCGAGTGTCTTCTCTAGCCTTTTCGTTAGTACTTTTGTGAACTTTATAGATGTTTGATAGTAGACATATCGGTCTGTAATTATTGAGGTCTTTCTTTTTCCCCTTCTTGAAAATTATCATCATCTTCCAGGCTGTCTTTCTGATTAGCATTTGATGTATAACTTAGCAAATGTCTTCGAGATGGTATCTTCTCCTGCTTTCAATGTCTCGCTCGATGTTTAAATGGTCGTTGCGTGTTGCTGTCCCAGTCTTCATATCTCTTAGTGCTGCTTCCACCTCCCATAGTGTTATCTCTGGTACCTCTTTTGAGTTATTGTGGATTATGGTACTCTCTTCACTGTCGTATAGCTGGGTGTAGAATTCCTCTATTCGTTCTGTGATCTTATCTTGATCACGGATGTCCTTAGTCTGCTTCTCCAGGAGTGTGATCAGTCTGTCTTGGCCTAACGTATGCGTTCTTCGTACTTTCTTCAGGCTCTTTGATGCCACGATCCTTTCTCATATGATCTCTTGGATGTATTTCCTGATGTCTTCTCTTGATGATCTTGCATATTTCTGCGTACTCTATTCATTGTTTATTGTTGCCATTACTCGTCGTTTCGTCATCAGGGCTCGTGTTGGTGACGACATCCTCGACTTCTGTGGCTTGTTAATTACCTTAGCTACTCTTGGCCCGCTTTGTTGGATAATGTTTTTGATGACTTCACTCATGGTGTCGATGTCGTCTAGTTCTCGTAGTGTCTCGTATCGGTTTCTCAATT
>JAODUO010006998.1:5000-11914 GCA_025642075.2 Ridgeia piscesae
CAACCAAGCAACCAAGCAACCAAGCAACCAAGCAGCCAAACAGCCAAGCAGCAAACAGCCAAGCAACCAAACAGCCGAAGCAATAGCAGCCAAACAATAGATGACCAGGTAACCGGAAATAACCGAAGCAACCAAGGTAAAGCAACCGTTAGCCGGAAACGTACGGAGAGTCAGGTAATTGAGCAGCCAAGCCAACCAAGTAACCAGGTAACCAAGTAACCAAGTAAACAAGTAACCAAGTAACCAAGTAACCAAGTAACCAAGTAACCAAGTAACCAAGTAACCAAGTAACCAAGTAACCAAGTAACCAAGTAACCAAGCAACCAAGTAACCAAGCAACCAAGCAGCCAAGCAACCAAGCAACCAAGTAAAGAAGCAACCGTGTAAACATGCAACCAAGTAACCAAGCAACCAAGTAACCTTGCAACCTAGTAACCAAGTAACCAAGTAACCAAGTAACCAATTCACCAAGTAACCAAGTAACCAAATAACCAAGTAACCAAGTAACCAAGTAAGCAAGTAACCAAGTAACCAAGTAACCAGGTAACCAAGTAACCAAGTAACCAAGTAACAAAGCAACCAAATATCCAAGTAACTTAGTAATCAAATAACCAAGTATCCAAGTAACGAAGTTACCACGCAACCAAGTAACAAAGCAAACAAGTAACCAAGCAACCTGTAAACAAGCAACCAAATAACCAAGCAACCAAGAAACCATGCATCCAAGTAAACAAGCAACCAAGCAACCAAGCAACCAAGCAACCAAGCAACCAAGCAACCAAGCAACCAAGCAACCAAGCAACCAAGCAACCAAGCAACCAAGCAACCAAGCAACCAAGCAACCAAGCAACCAAGCAACCAAGCAACCAAGCAACCAGCAACCAAGCAACCAAGCAACCAAGCCACCAAGCAACCAAGCAACCAAGTAACCAGCAACCAAGCAGCCAAGCAACCAAGCAACCAACCAACCAACCAACCAACAAGCAACCAAGCAGCCAAGCAGCCAAGCAACCAAGCAACCAAGCAATAGCAACCAAGCAACCAAGCAACCAAGCAACCAAGCAACTAAGCAACCAAGCAACCAAGCAACCAAGCAACAGCAACCAAGCAACCAAGCAACCAAGCAACCAAGCAACCAAGCAACCAAGCAACCAAGCAACCAAGCAACCAAGCAACCAAGCAACCAAGCAACCAAGCAAACAAGCAACCAAGCAAACAAGCAACCAAGCAACCAAGCAACCAAGCAACCAAGCAACCAAGCAACCAAGCAACGAAGCAACCAAGCAACCAAGCAACCAAGCAACCAAGCAACCAAGCAACCAAGCAACCAAGCAACCAAGCAACCAAGCAACAAAACAACCAAGCAACCAAGCAACCAAGCAACCAAGCAACCAAACAACCAAACAACCAAGCAAACAAGCAACCAAGCAACCAAGCAACCAAGCAACCAAGCAACCAAGCAACCAAGCAACCAAGCAACCAAGCAACCAAGCAACCAAGCAACCAAGCAACCAAGCAACCAAGCAACCAAGCAACCAAGCAACCAAGCAACCAAGCAACCAAACAGCAAGCAACCAAGCAGCAAGCCGCAAGCAACCGAAGCAACCAAGCAGCAAACAGCGAAGCAACCAAGCAACCAAACAACCAAGCAACAACCAAGCAAGCAAGCAACCAAGCAACCAAACAGCCAAGCAACCAAGCAACCAAGCAGCAAGCAACCAAGCAGCCAAGCAACCAAGCAACCAAACAACCAAGCAACCAAGCAACCAAGCAACCAAGCAACCAAGCAACCAAGCAACCAAGCAACCAAGCAACCAAGCAATAAGCAGCCAAGCAACCAAGCAACCAAGCAAGCAGCCAAGCAACCAAGCAACCAAGCAACCAAGCAACCAAGCAACCAAGCAACCAAGCAACCAAGCAACCAAACAACCAAGCAACCAAGCAACCAAGCAACCAAGCAACCAAGCAACCAAGCAACCAAGCAACCAAGCAAGCAAGCAACCAAGCAACCAAGCAACCAAGCAACCAAGCAACCAAGCAACCAAGCAACCAAGCAACCAAGCAACCAAGCAACCAAGCAACCAAGCAACCAAGCAACCAAGCAACCAAGCAACCAAGCAACCAAGCAACCAAGCAACCAAGCAACCAAGCAACCAAGCAACCAAACAACCAAGCAACCAAGCAACCAAGCAACCAAGCAACCAAGCAACCAAGCAACCAAGCAACCAAGCAACCAAGCAACCAAGCAACCAAGTAAAGGTGCAACCGTGTAAACATGCAACCAAGTAATTAGAAGAAGAATAAAGCAACCAAGCAACTAAGCAACCAAGCAACCAAGCAACCAAGCAACCAAGCAACCAAGCAACCAAGCAACCAAGCAACCAAGCAACCAAGCAACCAAGCAACCAAGCAACCAAGCAACCAAGCAACCAAGCAACCAAGCAACCAAGCAACCAAGCAACCAAGCAACCAAGCAACCAAGCAACCAAGCAACCAAGCAACCAAGCAACCAAGCAACCAAGCAACCATGCAACCAAGCAACCAAGCAACCAAGCAACCAAGCAACCAAGCAACCAAGCAACCAAGCAACCGGCGGCCGAGCGGCCAGGCGGCCAGGCGGCCAGGCGGCCAGGCGGCCGAGCGGCCAGGCGGCCGAAGCGGCCAGGCGGCCAGGCGGCCGAGCGGCCGAAGCGGCCGAGCGGCCAGGCAGCGGGCGGCAGGCGGCCAGGCGGCCAGGCAGCCAAGCGGCCAAGCAGCCAGGCGGCCAGGCAGCCGAAGCGGCCGAGCGGCGAAGCGGCCAAGCGGCCAGGCGGCCAAGCGGCCGAGCGGCCGAAGCGGCCAGGCGGCCAGGCCGAGCGGCCAGGCAGCCGAAGCGTGACGGCAAACGGCCGAAGCAGCCAGGCAGCCAAGCGGCGAAGCGGCCGAAGCAGCCAAGCAGCGAAGCGGCCAACCAGGTAACCAGGTAACCAGGTAACCAGGTAACCAGGTAACCAGGTAACCAGGTAACCAGGTAACCAGGTAACCAGGTAACCAGGTAACCAGGTAACCAGGTAACCAGGTAACCAGGTAACCAGGTAACCAGGTAACCAGGTAACCAGGTAACCAGGTAACCAGGTAACCAGGTAACCAGGTAACCAGGTAACCAGGTAACCAGGTAACCAGGTAACCAGGTAACCAGGTAACCAGGTAACCAGGTAACCAGGTAACCAGGTAACCAGGTAACCAGGTAACCAGGTAACCAGGTAACCAGGTAACCAGGTAACCAGGTAACCAGGTAACCAGGTAACCAGGTAACCAGGTAACCAGGTAACCAGGTAACCAGGTAACCAGGTAACCAGGTAACCAGGTAACCAGGTAACCAGGTAACCAGGTAACCAGGTAACCAGGTAACCAGGTAACCAGGTAACCAGGTAACCAGGTAACCAGGTAACCAGGTAACCAGGTAACCAGGTAACCAGGTAACCAGGTAACCAGGTAACCAGGTAACCAGGTAACCAGGTAACCAGGTAACCAGGTAACCAGGTAACCAGGTAACCAGGTAACCAGGTAACCAGGTAACCAGGTAACCAGGTAACCAGGTAACCAGGTAACCAGGTAACCAGGTAACCAGGTAACCAGGTAACCAGGTAACCAGGTAACCAGGTAACCAGGTAACCAGGTAACCAGGTAACCAGGTAACCAGGTAACCAGGTAACCAGGTAACCAGGTAACCAGGTAACCAGGTAACCAGGTAACCAGGTAACCAGGTAACCAGGTAACCAGGTAACCAGGTAACCAGGTAACCAGGTAACCAGGTAACCAGGTAACCAGGTAACCAGGTAACCAGGTAACCAGGTAACCAGGTAACCAGGTAACCAGGTAACCAGGTAACCAGGTAACCAGGTAACCAGGTAACCAGGTAACCAGGTAACCAGGTAACCAGGTAACCAGGTAACCAGGTAACCAGGTAACCAGGTAACCAGGTAACCAGGTAACCAGGTAACCAGGTAACCAGGTAACCAGGTAACCAGGTAACCAGGTAACCAGGTAACCAGGTAACCAGGTAACCAGGTAACCAGGTAACCAGGTAACCAGGTAACCAGGTAACCAGGTAACCAGGTAACCAGGTAACCAGGTAACCAGGTAACCAGGTAACCAGGTAACCAGGTAACCAGGTAACCAGGTAACCAAAAACTGACCATTGTAACCAAACAGCAAATGACAAGCAGCCAAGCAGCCAAAGCAGCCAAGCAATAAGCAGCCAAACAACCAAACAACAAGCAATAAACAACCAGAAACAGCCATGCAACCAAACAACCAAGCAACCAAGCAACCAAACAGCCAAGCAGCCAAGCAGCCAAGCAACCAAACAACCAAGCAACCAGCAGCAAACTTAAACCAGCAACCAGCAACCAAGCAACCAACAACCAAACAGCAAACAGCAAGCAACCAAGCAACCAGCAGCAAGCAACCAAGCAACCAAGCAACCAAGCAACCAAGCAACCAAGCAACCAAGCAACCAAGCAACCAAGCAACCAAGCAACCAAGCAACCAAGCAACCAAGCAACCAAGCAACCAAGCAACCAAGCAACCAAGCAATCAAGCAACCAAGCAACCAAGCAACCAAGCAACCAAGCAACCAAGCAACCAAGCAACCAACCAAGCAACCAAGCAACCAAGCAACCAAGCAACCAAGCAACCAAGCAACCAAGCAACCAGCAACCAAGCAACCAAGCAACCAAGCAACCAAGCAACCAAGCAACCAAGCAACCAAGCAACCAAGCAACCAAGCAACCAAGCAACCAAGCAACCAAGCAACCAAGCAACCAAGCAACCAAGCAACCAAGCAACCAAGCAACCAAGCAACCAAGCAACCAAGCAACCAAGCAACCAAGCAACCAAGCAACCAAGCAACCAAGCAACCAAGCAACCAAGCAACCAAGCAACCAAGCAACTAAGCAACCAAGCAACCAAGCAACCAAGCAACCAAGCAACCAAGCAACCAAGCAACCAAGCAACCAAGCAACCAAGCAACCAAGCAACCGAGCAACCAAGCAACCAAGCAACCAAGCAACCAAGCAACCAAGCAATGATGCAACCAAGTAACCAAGCAGCCATGTAACCATGCACTCAAGTAACCAAGCAACAAAGCAACAAAGCAACAAAGCAACCTAGCAACCAAGTAACCAAGTAATCAAGCAACAAAGTAACCAAGCAATCAAATAACCAAGTAACCAAGTAACCAAGTCACCAAGTAACCAAGTAACCAAGTAACCAAATAGCAAGAAACCAATTAACCAATTAAACAATTAACCAACTAACCAACTAACCAACTAACCAACTAACCAAGTAACCAAGTAATTAGTATCCAATCAACCATGTAACCAAGCAACCAAGCAACCAAGTAACCAAGCAACCATGCAAACAAGAAAACAACCAAGCAACCAAGTAAACAAGAACAATGCAATCATGCAACCAAGTAATCAAGTAACCAAATAACCAAGTAACCAAATAAGCAGGTAACCAAGTATCATCGAAGTAACCACGTATCCAAGCAACCAAGTAACCAAGTAACCAAGCAACCAAGCAACCAAGCAACCAAGCAACCAAGCAACCAAGCAACCAAGCAACCAAGCAAGCAACCAAGCAACCAAGCAACCAAGCAACCAAGCAACCAAGCAACCAAGCAACCAAGCAACCAAGCAACCAAGCAACCAAGCAACCAAGCAACCAAGCAACAAACAAACAACCAAGCAACCAAGCAACTACCAAACAACCAAACAACCAAGCAACCAAGCAATAAGCAACCAAACAATAACCCAACCAAGCAACCAAGCAACCAAGCAACCAAGCAACCAAGCAACCAAGCAACCAAGCAACCAAGCAACCAAGCAACCAAGCAACCAAGCAACCAAGCAACCAAGCAACCAAGCAACCAAGCAACCAAGCAACCAAGCAACCAAGCAACCAAGCAACCAAGCAACAAAGCAACAAAGCAACTAAGCAACCAAGCAACCAAGCAACCAAGCAACTAAGCAACCAAGCAACCAAGCAACCAAGCAACCAAGCAACCAAGCAACCAAGCAACCAAGCAACCAAGCAACTATGCAGCCAAGCAACCAAGCAACAAAGCCAAGCATCCAAGCAACCAAGCAACCAAGCAACCAAGCAACCAAGCAACCAAGCAACCAAGCAACCAAGCAACCAAGCAACCAAGCAACCAAGCAACCAAGCAACCAAGCAACCAAGCAACCAAGCAACCAAACAGCAAGCAACCAACAGCCAAGCAGCCAAGCAGCAAGCAACCCAAGCAGCAAGCGGCAAACAACCAAGCAACCAAGCAACCAAGCAACCAACAGCCAAGCAACCAAGCAACCAAGCAACCAAGCAACCAAGCAACCAAACAGCAAGCAACCAAGCAACCAAGCAACCAAGCAACCAAGCAACCGAGCAACCGAGCAACCGAGCAACCGAGCAACCGAGCAACCAAGCAACCAAGCAACCAAGCAACCAAGCAACCAAGCAACCAAGCAACCAAGCAACCAAGCAACCAAGTAACCAAATAACCAAGTAACCAAGTAACCAAGTAACCAAGAACCAAGTAACCAAGTAACCCAAATAACCAAGTAACCAAGTAACCAAGTAACCAAGTAACCAAGAACCAAGTAACAAAGCAACCCAAATAACCAAGAACTAGTAACCAAATAACCAAGTAACCAAGTAACCAAGTACCAAGCAACCAAGTAACCAAGCAAACAAGTAAACCCAAACAACCATGTAACCAAGCAACCAAATAACCCAAACAACCAAGAAACCATGCACCAAGTAACAAGCAATCAAGTAACCAACAACCAATAACCAAGAACCAAGTAACCAAAAAAAAACCAATCCAATAACCAAGAACCAATAACCCAAAAAACCAATAACCAATTTAA
>JAODUO010007025.1:0-14323 GCA_025642075.2 Ridgeia piscesae
TACCCATTTACAGCTAGAATACACAGGCATTATACCCCCAGCTTACAGCTAGAATACACAGTCACTATACCCCTAGTTTACAGCTAGAATACAGTCACTACACCCCCAGTACATAGCTAGAATACACAGTCACTATACCTCCAGTTTACAACTAGAATACAGTCACTACACCCCCAATACACAGCTAGAATACACAGTCACTATACCCCCAGTTTACAGCTAGAATACACAGTTACTATCCCCCAGTTTACAGGGTACCCAGTGATCTCGGCCTTTCGCGATCTCGGCCTAAGTGATCTCGGCCTGTTTCGGTGAACTCGGCCAGTGATCTCGGCCTGTGCGGCAGTGATCTCGACCTGTGTGGCAGTAATCTTGGCCTGTGCGGCAGTGATCTCGGCCTGTGGGGCAGTGATCTCGGCCTATGCGGCAGTGATCTCGGCCTGTGGGGCAGTGATCTCCGACTGTGCGGCAGTGATCTCGACCTGTGTGGCAGTGATCTCGGCCTGTGCGGCAGTGATCTCGGCCTGTGTGGCAGTGATCCGTGTCATATTTGTCATTAAAGGAGGGCATGGTTCCGTTAGAATGGAAAGAAGCAAACATTATACCATTATTTAAAAAAGGTTCGAGAAACAAGTCAGAGAACTATAGACCAGTGAGTTTAACATCGGTGATTTGCAAACTATTAGAAAGACTAATTAAAGATCACCTGGTTGATTTTCTTGTTAAAAATAAATTGATAAACCCATCTCAACATGGGTTTTTTAAAGCGAGGTCATGCTTAACAAATATGTTATGTTTTTTGGAAGATGTCACAAAGTGGCTAGATGAGGGATCACCAGTAGATATAATCTACTTAGATTTTAAAAAGCCTTTGACAAAGTGCCACACCAAAGACTACTACTTAAACTAAAGGCCCATGGCATAGGAAATGGAATCATCAACTGGATAGAAAAATGGCTTATTGATAGAAGACAAAGAGTAGTAGTTGATGGGGAGGTTTCAAACTGGAAAGCGGTTTTGAGTGGAGTACCGCAGGGATCAGTACTGGGACCTATTTTATTCTTAATATATATCAATGATTTGGATGATGACATAACAAGCAAGGTGTTGAAGTTTGCGGACGACACAAAAGTGTTTAGGAAAATTAAAAGTGATGCAGATAGACAGCATTTACAAGATGATCTTAATAAGTTGATAGAATGGTCTGAGAAGTGGCAAATGCTGTTTAATTTTGGAAAGTGTAAGTGCCTTCACACAGGACATGGGAATGAAGATGCACAATATACAATGGGTGATACTGTACTAAATACTACCTTAAAGGAAAAGGACTTAGGGTTAACTATTAGTGCTGACATGAAGGTATCAGAGCAGTGTGGAATTGCAGCAGCGAAGGGAAACCAAATTCTTGGATTAATTAGGCGAAATATAGTGTACAAAGAAAAAGAACTAATAATACCGCTGTATAAAACAATAGTTAGGCCTCACTTAGAATATTGTATACAAGCATGGAGGCCATATCGCAAGAAGGATATTGATATGCTAGAAAGAGTACAAAGGAGAGCAACCAAAATGATACAAAAACTCAGGAATATTAGTTATGAAATGCGTCTAAAAGAATGTGGTTTAACAACACTAGAAACCAGAAGATTGAGAGGAGATCAGATTGAGGTGTTTAAAATATTGAATGGATATGAAAATATTGACAGAAATATTTTTTTCACAGTCAAGGAAGAGAGAAGGACTAGAGGACATGGAGTTACATTAGCAAAGAAGCAGTGTAGACTAGATATTAGAAAATTTTCATTTTCACAAAGAACAGTAAACGAATGGAACAGATTATCAGCTGATTGTGTAGGTGCTGGTAGTGTTAATATATTTAAAAATAAAATCGACATATACCTAAGAAGGGCGGGATATACTTAGATAGATAGGTTGGACTCTCGATAAGCCAAATGGCTTCCTAGTCCACCTGCCATCTAGAGTTGAATCTCTAGGTGGAAATCTTGTTAAATCTTGTTAAATCTTGTTAAATATGCGGCAGTAATCTCGGCCTGTGGGGCAGTGATCTCGGCCTATGCGGCAGTGATCTCGGCCTGTGCGGCAGTGATCTCGGACTGTGCGGCAGTGATCTCGACCTGTGGGGCAGTGATCTCGGCCTGTGCGGCAGTGATCTCGGCCTGTGGGGCAGTGATCTTGGCCTATGCGGCAGTGATCTCGGCCTGTGGGGCAGTGATCTCGGCCTGTGCGGCAGTGATCTCGACCTGTGCAGTATCTCGGCCTGTGCGGCAGTGATCTCGGCCTGTGGGGCAGTGATCTCGCCTATGCGGCAGTGATCTCGGCCTGTGGGCCAGTGATCTCGGCCTGTGCGGCAGTGATCTCGGCCTATGCGGCAGTGATCTCAGCCTGTGGGGCAGTGATCTCGGCCTATGCGGCAGTAATCTCGGCCTGTGCGGCAGTGATCTCGGCCTATGCGGCAGTGATCTCGGCCTGTGCGGCAGTGATCTCAGCCTGTGCGGCAGTGATCTCAGCCTGTGCGGCAGTGATCTCAGCCTGTGGGGCAGTGATCTCGGCCTGTGGGGCAGTGATCTCGGCCTGTGCGGCAGTGATCTCAGCCTGTGCGGCAGTGATCTCGGCCTGTGCGGCAGTGATCTCGGCCTGTGCGGCAGTGATCTCGACCTGTGCGGCAGTGATCTCGACCTGTGGGGCAGTGATCTCGGCCTGTGCGGCAGTGATCTCGACCTGCGGCAGTGATCTCGACCTGTGGGGCAGTGATCTCAGCCTGTGTGGCAATGATCTCGGCCTGTGCGGCAGTGATCTCGACCTGGCGGCAGTGATCTCGACCTGTGCGGCAGTGATCTCGGCCTGTGCGGCAGTGATCTCGACCTGTGGGGCAGTGATCTCGGCCTGTGCGGCAGTGATCTCGGCCTGTGCGGCAGTGATCTCGACCTGTGGGGCAGTGATCTCGGCCTGTGTGGCAGTGATCTCGGCCTGTGCGGCAGTGATCTCGACCTGTGCGGCAGTGATCTCGACCTGTGCGGCAGTGATCTCGGCCTGTGGGGCAGTGATCTCGACCTGTGGGCAGTGATCTCGACCTGTGCGGCAGTGATCTCGACCTGTGGGGCAGTGATCTCGACCTGTGCGGCAGTGATCTCGGCCTGTGCGGCAGTGATCTCGACCTGTGCGGCAGTGATCTCGACCTGTGCGGCAGTGATCTCGACCTGTGCGGCAGTGATCTCGGCCTGTGCGGCAGTGATCTCGACCTGTGGGGCAGTGATCTCGGCCTGTGCGGCAGTGATCTCGGCCTGTGGGGCAGTGATCTCGACCTGTGGGGCAGTGATAAAAAAGTAGAATGACATCGGAATAATGAAGATATTAACATTTGTATATGTTAGATGCTTTATTCGCATTCCAAATACCTACATCAATGTAACAAAATATAATGCAATGTAACGCATTTGGCTGATTGACATTTCGCCGTAGCTGCATAAGTAGTCGCCCAAGTTCACAGAGTTTGTTTCTGATATGGTTGTGCTGGTCTTTGTCGTGACCAACTCTAAGAAACTCCCTTCGTGCCAGTTCCAGGATCAAGCTATCACTCTTCACTGCCCTGCTAACTGTATCTGAATTCATGGGCACGAGCAATGCTTGCAGTTCATGTCTGACACCTACAGGAGGCGGCATCAGTAACTTGCTTTTGGTCATCATGCGTTCATGCAACTGTTTCGACCCCGTGCTCTGAGAAGAACTCGCTGCGTCATGTGTAGATCTGCTTGGTTTCAACGGCCACCGATGTTTCCATAAGTCCTTCATTACATAATACCCGTAGCAATATGGACATGGTCCATAATCTTCGGCATTTACGTGTCCACTGGGTCTATAGCCAACGATGAGAGTTCCTCTGTTGTCTCTCTTTACCTCGCAGTTGTGTAGGTGGTTGCCTAGGTTTCGTAGTTTGCACAACAGTTTCTGTCTAGCTGCTTTGTCATTTTCTTGTATAAATCCACAGACATCGGATTCGTCAGGGTGACAGGTTTGTAAATGTCTTGGTAACTTTGACTGTGGCTGAAGACAATAACAGCAGTAATGCTTCTTATCCCATTTTCTAGCTATACCGTTGTTGGTGGTCATGACCACAATCTCATTAGAACGTGACTCTGTCATTCACGTCTCCACTTCTGCATCATCTTTGCTATCGTCCTTCTGCATTTCCCTGGCTCCGTCACAGTGAGTTATGTTCTCTTCCATATCAAGTCTTTTCCCAGTCTCCTGTTTTTCGAATTCTTCTGAATCATCTGAATTGGGTACATAGTCACTATCTGAAGATCCTTCGTAGATAAATGGATCATTTTCTAAGACATCCTCCCTGTGATGTTTCAATCCCTTCAGATCAGAATATTTTCGCATCTCCCGTCTTCCTGTAGGGGATTCATATTCTTCGGATTCCTCTGATTCTGAGTCCGGTACATAGTCACTACTCGAAGATTCTTCTGAGCTCCATCGTTCAGTCTCGCTATCCAATATATTGTTCACTTCACGCATGCTACTTCCTGCTACATCTCCATCTCTCTGCTTCTGTCCCTCTTCCACAAGTCCATCTCTCTGCTTCTGTCCCTCTATCAGACCTCCAGCTCTCTGCTTCTGTCCCTCTTCCACACTCCCATCTCTCTGCTTCTGTCCCTCTATCAGACCTCCAGCTCTCTGCTTCTGTCCCTCTATCAGACCTCCAGCTCTCTGCTTCTGTCCTTCTATCAGACCTCCAGCTCTCTGCTTCTGTCCCTCTATCAGACCTCCAGCTCTCTGCTTCTGTCCCTCTATCAGACCTCCAGCTCTCTGCTTCTGTCCCTCTTCCACACTCCCATCTCTCTGCTTCTGTCCCTCTATCAGACCTCCAGCTCTCTGCTTCTGTCCCTCTATCAGACCTCCATCTCTCTGCTTCTGTCCCTCTATCAGACCTCCAGCTCTCTGCTTCTGTCCCTCTATCAGACCTCCAGCTCTCTGTTTCTGTCCCTCTTCCACACTTCCATCTCTCTGCTTCTGTCCCTCTATCAAACACCCATCTCTCTGCTTCTGTCCTCTATCAGACCTCCAGCTCTCTGCTTCTGTCCCTCTATCAGACCTCCAGCTCTCTGCTTCTGTCCCTCTATCAGACCTCCAGCTCTCTGCTTCTGTCCTTCTATCAGACCTCCAGCTCTCTGCTTCTGTCCCTCTATCAGACCTCCAGCTCTCTGCTTCTGTCCTTCTATCAGACCTCCAGCTCTCTGCTTCTGTCCCTCTATCAGACCTCCAGCTCTCTGCTTCTGTCCCTCTATCAGACCTCCAGCTCTCTGCTTCTGTCCCTCTTCAGACCTCCAGCTCTCTGCTTCTGTCCCTCTATCAGACCTCCAGCTCTCTGCTTCTGTCCCTCTATCAGACCTCCAGCTCTCTGCTTCTGTCCTTCTATCAGACCTCCAGCTCTCTGCTTCTGTCCCTCTATCAGACCTCCAGCTCTCTGCTTCTGTCCTTCTATCAGACCTCCAGCTCTCTGCTTCTGTCCCTCTATCAGACCTCCAGCTCTCTGCTTCTGTCCCTCTATCAGACCTCCAGCTCTCTGCTTCTGTCCCTCTATCAGACCTCCAGCTCTCTGCTTCTGTCCCTCTATCAGACCTCCAGCTCTCTGCTTCTGTCCTTCTATCAGACCTCCAGCTCTCTGCTTCTGTCCCTCTATCAGACCTCCAGCTCTCTGCTTCTGTCCCTCTATCAGACCTCCATCTCTCTGCTTCTGTCCCTCTTCCACACTCCCATCTCTCTGCTTCTGTCCTTCTTCCACACCTCCATCTCTCTGCTTCTGTCCTTCTTCCACACCTCCATCTCTCTGCTTCTGTCCCTCTTCCACACCTCCATCTCTCTGCTTCTGTCCTTCTTCCACACCTCCATCTCTCTGCTTCTGTCCTTCTTCCACACCTCCATCTCTCTGCTTCTGTCCTTCTTCCACACCTCCATCTCTCTGCTTCTGTCCCTCTATCAGACCTCCAGCTCTCTGCTTCTGTCCTTCTATCAGACCTCCAGCTCTCTGCTTCTGTCCCTCTATCAGACCTCCAGCTCTCTGCTTCTGTCCCTCTATCAGACCTCCAGCTCTCTGCTTCTGTCCCTCTACCAGACCTCCAGCTCTCTGCTTCTGTCCCTCTATCAGACCTCCAGCTCTCTGCTTCTGTCCTTCTATCAGACCTCCAGCTCTCTGCTTCTGTCCCTCTATCAGACCTCCAGCTCTCTGCTTCTGTCCCTCTATCAGACCTCCAGCTCTCTGCTTCTGTCCCTCTATCGACCTCCAGCTCTCTGCTTCTGTCCCTCTATCAGACCTCCAGCTCTCTGCTTCTGTCCTTCTATCAGACCTCCAGCTCTCTGCTTCTGTCCCTCTATCAGACCTCCAGCTCTCTGCTTCTGTCCCTCTATCAGACCTCCAGCTCTCTGCTTCTGTCCCTCTATCAGACCTCCAGCTCTCTGCTTCTGTCCCTCTATCAGACCTCCAGCTCTCTGCTTCTGTCCTTCTATCAGACCTCCAGCTCTCTGCTTCTGTCCCTCTATCAGACCTCCAGCTCTCTGCTTCTGTCCTTCTATCAGACCTCCAGCTCTCTGCTTCTGTCCCTCTATCAGACCTCCAGCTCTCTGCTTCTGTCCCTCTATCAGACCTCCAGCTCTCTGCTTCTGTCCCTCTATCAGACCTCCAGCTCTCTGCTTCTGTCCCTCTATCAGACCTCCAGCTCTCTGCTTCTGTCCTTCTATCAGACCTCCAGCTCTCTGCTTCTGTCCCTCTATCAGACCTCCAGCTCTCTGCTTCTGTCCCTCTATCAGACCTCCAGCTCTCTGCTTCTGTCCCTCTTCCACACTCCCATCTCTCTGCTTCTGTCCTTCTTCCACACCTCCATCTCTCTGCTTCTGTCCTTCTTCCACACCTCCATCTCTCTGCTTCTGTCCTTCTTCCACACCTCCATCTCTCTGCTTCTGTCCTTCTTCCACACCTCCATCTCTCTGCTTCTGTCCTTCTTCCACACCTCCAGCTCTCTGCTTCTGTCCCTCTATCAGACCTCCAGCTCTCTGCTTCTGTCCTTCTATCAGACCTCCAGCTCTCTGCTTCTGTCCCTCTATCAGACCTCCAGCTCTCTGCTTCTGTCCTTCTATCAGACCTCCAGCTCTCTGCTTCTGTCCCTCTATCAGACCTCCAGCTCTCTGCTTCTGTCCCTCTATCAGACCTCCAGCTCTCTGCTTCTGTCCCTCTATCAGACCTCCAGCTCTCTGCTTCTGTCCTTCTATCAGACCTCCAGCTCTCTGCTTCTGTCCTTCTATCAGACCTCCAGCTCTCTGCTTCTGTCCCTCTATCAGACCTCCAGCTCTCTGCTTCTGTCCTTCTATCAGACCTCCAGCTCTCTGCTTCTGTCCTTCTATCAGACCTCCAGCTCTCTGCTTCTGTCCCTCTATCAGACCTCCAGCTCTCTGCTTCTGTCCTTCTATCAGACCTCCAGCTCTCTGCTTCTGTCCCTCTATCAGACCTCCAGCTCTCTGCTTCTGTCCCTCTATCAGACCTCCAGCTCTCTGCTTCTGTCCCTCTATCAGACCTCCACCTCTCTGCTTCTGTCCCTCTATCAGACCTCCAGCTCTCTGCTTCTGTCCCTCTATCAGACCTCCAGCTCTCTGCTTCTGTCCCTCTATCAGACCTCCAGCTCTCTGCTTCTGTCCCTCTATCAGACCTCCAGCTCTCTGCTTCTGTCCCTCTTCCACACTCCCATCTCTCTGCTTTTGTCCTTCTTCCACACCTCCATCTCCCTGCTTCTGTCCCTCTTCCACACCTCCATCTCTCTGCTTCTGTCCTTCTTCCACACCTCCATCTCTCTGCTTCTGTCCTTCTTCCACACCTCCATCTCTCTGCTTCTGTCCTTCTTCCACACCTCCATCTCTCTGCTTCTGTCCTTCTTCCACACCTCCATCTCTCTGCTTCTGTCCTTCTTCCACACCTCCATCTCTCTGCTTCTGTCCTTCTATCAGACCTCCAGCTCTCTGCTTCTGTCCTTCTTCCACACCTCCATCTCTCTGCTTCTGTCCCTCTTCCACACACCCATCTCTCTGCTTCTGTCCTTCTTCCACACCTCCATCTCTCTGCTTCTGTCCTTCTTCCACACCTCCATCTCTCTGCTTCTGTCCTTCTATCAGACCTCCATCTCTCTGCTTCTGTCCTTCTTCCACACCTCCATCTCTCTGCTTCTGTCCTTCTTCCACACCTCCATCTCCCTGCTTCTGTCCTTCTTCCACACCTCCATCTCTCTGCTTCTGTCCTTCTTCCACACCTCCATCTCTCTGCTTCTGTCCTTCTATCAGACCTCCATCTCTCTGTTTCTGTCCTTCTTCCACACCTCCATCTCTCTGCTTCTGACCCTCTTCCTCCCTGGTTCTCTTAGTCGAGAGTCCGATGTTCTTCATGAGTGTTTTACTTTTGCAGTCACCTTTCTTTCTCACCTGGTGTGGATAGAGTTCTCTCCTAATGCCATCTGTGTATCCGACGTGATATTTTCCTGCAATATATCACACCAGTATAGATATATAACATATACATATATATATATATATATATATATATATATATAATATTTATTGTGCAGATGTCTAATATTTCTTCTATAAGTATTCTCTATGCAACACACAATTTGCCTTTAAGTGATTGAGTGGTGACAGTTCCTATGATAAAAAAATGATTTATACATTAACACCACATTTAATGTAATTATTCTTTATTGAAATTGAAAGTATGCTTACCTCCTATGATTTTTGAAATGTTTGCCTTATACCAGTTCCCGTCTGGTGGCCACAGAGCGAGAACAGTTTCGTTTAAGTTAAACTGCAAGAAATGCCATTATTATATATTATTCTGATATAATTGTTGCACCATAAATATACTCATTCAATTGGTGGGAAACCTTTTAATAAAAATATTAGTTATGTATAATAAAATTGCATTACTAATGTAATCCTCTATATAAACAAATCTAAATATAATGCTACATATTTGTGGGTTTGCATTATAGTGACACACATATTTCAGGATAGAAAAGGGGATAATTTTTTTATTTTCTGTTGATTGCTTGTACTTGCCAAAATGTTCACTTCATCATCTGCTCTTCTTTTTCTTCTGGGCATGATGCTGCAATAATTTGTACACAGTGATAAATGGATAGGCATATATATATATATATATATATATGCCTATAGTTTTGCGCGAATTTATTTTGAGAATTTTATTCGTTTAAGTAATGTTAGTAATTTTATAGTGTAAATAAATGCGTATAAATGTATATATGATAAGCAAACATATTATTAATTGTATATGACAGATCAGGGAATGTTTGACAGCAGCTGAGTGTAGCGTGTGGGCAAGCTTGACCTAGCCTTGGCAATCTTCCAGTTAACTGGCCTAAATTATTACTATTAAGGCCTTTTCAAAACGGTTTTGCAAACTTTTTTCGATGCGTATGTGCTCGGAATGTCATTCTACATAATTTCCAGTAGACAGAAGTAAGATTTTTTTCAAATAATTGTTTAGATCAATTTAATGCCGTCAATTTAATGCCGACGTAAATAAGCTGATGTCACATGGCGCGAGCAATAAGGCCATGCCACGTGTACACACAGCACGGCGGCAAAACCAAGGCTAAGGCGTCTTGCGTGTGCATTTCGAAGTCGAAACAAAAAACAAATAGCAATATTTTATAAATGCATGCTTAAAACTAATAATTATGCATTATACAGAATAAGAATTAATGATGTAGCCTTAGTTTTGGGGATATATTCGCAAATAGCAATACATCGGTCATCGCCTTAGCGGTAGTGATGCGTCTTGGACTTGGCCTGGGTTGTTACGTGCTGTGACATCGTCATCGGTTTGTTTGCTTCGACTCGACGGCATTAAATTGATTTAAAACACAATTTTTAAAATATCATCTTACTTCTTTGTTTTCACCACGTCTCACTTTGATCAGTTGTCTCTGCTTCAATTTCTGTAGTTCTGATCGACTCAGTCTGCCTCTGTTATAGTTGTCAACGCTGTGTATCGCGCTCCGACTTCGCCATGCTGTCTTTTTGCATGAGCGTGAAATAATGATATCCCAAAGAAGCCACAACCATGTGATCGTCCGGTCACGTGATTTGTCCCGCATTTCGCTGAATAATCGAGGACGCGGTAAACCGTCCGAATACACACAGCTGTAAAAGTTAGCTCCCAGTGGCACAGCGGTGAGTACACACGGTCCGCACTGTTATATCTGATCGAGGTCTGGCGCGGATTTTTTAAAAATATGAATACTTTCCACTTCCAGAATGTCGACAATGTGCTCACGTTCTTAATACTAACCGAGGACGTCCTCGGTTGGGACCCTGCCCTCGGTCAGAAGGTGTGTATTCATGTGTAAGTCCTCGGTTGTCACCATACACACACACACACACACACACACACACACACACACACACACACACACACACACACACACACACCCCACACACAAACACACACACAAACACACAACACACACACACACACACACACACACAGACAAACACACACACACACACACACACAAAACACACAACACCCCCCACACACACACACACACAACACCCCCCCCACACCACACACACACACAGACAAACACACACAGACAAACACACCATACATTAAACACACACACACACACACACACACACACACACACACACACACACACACACACACACAACACAACACACACACACACACACACACACACACACACACACACACACACACACAGTACAGTCATACACACACACACACACACACACACACACACAGACAAACACACACACACACACACACACACACAGTACACAACACACACACAGACAACACACACACACACACACACACACACAAACACACACGTACATGTAACACACACACACACACACACACTCAAACCCATACATACAACACACACACACTCACACCACACACACCCCCACACACACACACACACACACACACACACACACACACAACACACACACACACACACACACACACACACACACACACACTCAACCCATACATACATACACACACTAAACCCATACATACACAACATCACACACACCACACACCCACACACACACACACACACACACCACACACACACACACACACACACACACACACACACACACACACACACACACACACACACACACACACACACACACACAACACACCCCCACACAAACACACACACAACACACACAACACACACACCCACACACACACACACAACAACACACACACACACACACACAAACACACAACACCCACTCACACACACACACACACAACACCCCCCCACACACACACACGACAAACACACACAGACAAAACATCAACACACACACACACACACACACACACACACACACACACACACACACACACACACACACACACACACACACACACACACACACACACACACACACACACACACACACACACACACAGTACAGTCATACACACACACACACACACACACACACAGACAAACACACACACACACACACACACACACACACACACACACAGTACAGTCATACACACACACAGACAAACACACACACACACACACACACAGACAAACACACACGTACATGTAAACACACACACACACACACTCAAACCCATACATACACACAACACCACACCACACACACCCCCACACACACACACACAACACACACACACACACAGACAAAACACACACACACACACACACACACACACACACACACACACACACACACACACACACACACACTCAAACCCATACATACAGACACACACTCAAACCCATACATACACACACTCACACACTCACACACTCACACACACACACACACACACACACACACACACACACACACACACACACACACACACACACACACACACACACACACACACATGAATGTACAAAACACATTTATGTACTTTTGACAACACACCTGTCCATCTCTGCTCCTGACACAGCTGGTTGTGGTCCACCAAACGACCCGATGTACCTGTCTGTCCCTGTTGTCCCCTGATCCCATCCATCTCTTCCCTCCAGCTGCAGTCCCAGGAGGAACTGTCCAGCCGGGAACATAAACTAGAGGACACACTGCGAGAACTCAAGGACGATATCAAAGCCGGATTTTTTAAAAATATGAATACTTTCCACTTCCAGAATGTCGACAATGTGCTCACGTTCTTAATACTAACCGAGGACGTCCTCGGTTGGGACCCTGCCCTCGGTCAGAAGGTGTGTATTCATGTGTAAGTCCTCGGTTGTCACCATCACACACACACACACACACACACACACACACACACACACACACACACACACAAACACACACACACACAAACACACACACAAACACACAACACACACCCCCCCCCACACACACACACAGACAAACACACACACACACACACACACACACAAACACACAACACCCACACACACACACACACACAACACACCCCCCCACACACACACACACACAGACAAACACACACAGACAAACACACTCATACATGTAAACACACACACACACACACACACACACACACACACACACACACACACACACACACACACACACACACACACACACACACACACACACACACACAGTACAGTCATACACACACACACACACACACACACACACACAGACAAACACACACACACACACACACAGTACAGTCATACACACACACACAACACACACACACACACACACACGACAACACACACGTACATGTAAACACACACACACACACACACACACACACACACCTACATACACACAAACACTCACACACACACACCCCACACACACACACACAACACACACACACACAGACAAACCACACACACACACACACACACACACACTCAAACCCATACATACAGACACACACAAAACCCAACCATACACACACTCACACACACACACACTCACACACACACACACTCACCACACTCACACACTCACACACACACACACACACACACACACACACACACACACACACACACACACACACACACACACACATGAATGTACAAAACACATTTATGTACTTTTGACAACACACCTGTCCATCTCTGCTCCTGACACAGCTGGTTGTGGTCCACCAAACGACCCGATGTACCTGTCTGTCCCTGTTGTCCCCTGATCCCATCCATCTCTTCCCTCCAGCTGCAGTCCCAGGAGGAACTGTCCAGCCGGGAACATAAACTAGAGGACACACTGCGAGAACTCAAGGACGATATCAAAACAGTGAGTGACACTCTTGATCTGCCTGGTCCACGGCTCACACTTCTCTTTCTCTTCCTCTGTCACTGCTGTTGTCTCTTATGTTGTTGTCATCACTGCTGTTGTCTCTTATGTTGTTGTCATCACTGCTGTTGTCTCTTATGTTGTTGTCATCACTGCTGTTGTCTGTCTAGATGTTGGAGAACATAAAACAATCCTAGAGAGACATCAACATCTATTTTCACGATATGCAAACTGAAATTGGTCAAGCAGTGGATCGATAATTGAATTAAGAAACTGGAGGACCAAGCGTTTAAACGAGACGCTGTAGAATGGTTGGGAACAGGGATGATAGTTGACTTTTTGAAGTAATGGGGATTTTATAATGGGAAATAGCCACGACACCCTATCACCATTTTACCCTATTGCCAGGTACCCCATCAGCCTGTCACCCTATTGCCTGGACACCCTATCTCACTCTCATCCTATCTCACTCTCATCCTATCTCACTAACACCCTATCTCACTCACACCATATATCATCCTGTCTCACTCACACCCTATCTCACCCTCTCACCCTATCTCACTCTCACCCTATCTCACTCACACCCTATTTCACTCTCAACCTATCTCACTCTCACCCTATCTCACTCGCACCCTATCTCACTCACACCCTGTCTCACTCACACGATATCTCATCCTATCTCACTCACACCCTATCTCACCCTCAATCTATCTCACTCTCACCCTATCTCACTCACACGCTATCTCACTCTCACCCTATCTAACTCACACCCTATCTCACTCTCAACCTATCTCACTCTCACCCTATCTCACTCTCACCCTATCTCACTCACACCCTATCTCACTCTCAACCTATCTCACTCTCATCCTATCTCACTCCACCCTATCTCACTCACACCCTATCTCACTCTCAACCTATCTCACTCACACCCTATCTCACTCTCAACCTATCT
>JAODUO010007055.1:0-7500 GCA_025642075.2 Ridgeia piscesae
CGAGAGTGAGAGAGAGCGAGAGAGCAACACACACACAGAGAGACAGAGAGAGAGACAGAGAGACACAGAGAGAGACACAGAGACAGAGAGACACAGAGACGGACAGACATATACAGTGAGAGACAAATAGAGACAGAGAGAGAACAGAGAGAGAGAGAGAGAGAGAGAGAGAGAGAGAGAGAGAGAGAGAGAGAGAGAGAGAGAGAGAGAGAGAGAGAGAGAGAGCAAGAGAGAGAGCGAGAGAGAGCGAGAGAGAGACACAGACAGAGAGATAGAGAGCGAGAGAAAGACGGAGACAGGCAGACAGAAACAGAGAGAGAGAGAGAGACAGAAAGAGACAGAGACTAGTCTGTTGGCAGCTCACCATGGGTTCTCTGTTCATCTGTTTCTTCGCCTCTCAGTGGAGGAACTGAAGCACTCTCTGAGACTCCTCCTAGTCTACACCCCCTGTGTCAAACACCTCAGCCTCACCAACACCGCTTTCATCACACCTATCTGTTATGCACAACAACTCTAACTTAGGATGGAACTATCGATTACATAAAACTATATTCATATAGGACAAACCTGTCGATTACATACAACAACACTCAGGTCAGACATGTCTGTTGTATACAAGAAAAGTCAGAGAACAAGTAATAACAGAGTATGTTGTCATCACATAATGAACTTGTACTATGCTGCAATCTACCATCACATGACGTAGTCACATTTTCCTGTATTCTACTGTCTCATTACTGTCACTGGACAATACTCATTGTCACGTTACTGTCACATTACATACTTACATTATGCCTTTCTCGACTGTCATATGCCTTACTTACATTGTGCCATATTCGACTGACTCATGCTATATTTACACTGTGCTGTACTCAATTGTCGTATGCCATACTTACATAGTGCCATACTCTATGGTCACAAGCTATAATTACACCATGCCATACTCTACTGTCACATGATGTACTTACATTGTGCCTACTCTATTGTCACATGCCCTACTTACATTGTGCTTTAATCTACACTCTCACGCTGTACTTACATTGTGTCATATGCTACTGTCACATGATGTACTTACATTGTACCTACTCTATTGTCACATGCCCTACTTACTTTGTGCTTTAATCTACTCTCTCATGCTGTACTTACATTGTGTCATATGCTACTGTCACATGATGTACTTACATTGTGCCTACTCTATTGTCACATGCCCTACTTACTTTGTGCTTTAATCTACTCTCTCACGCTGTACTTACATTGTGTCATATGCTACTGTCAAATGCTGTACTTACATTGTGCCATATTCGACTGACTCATGCTATATTTACACTGTGCTGTACTCAATTGTCGTATGCCATACTTACATAGTGCCATACTCTACGGTCACAAGCTATAATTACACCATGCCATACTCTACTGTCACATGATGTACTTACATTGTGCCGTACTCTATTGTCACATGCCATACTTATAATGTGCTTTAATCTACTCTCTCATGCTGTACTTACATTGTGTCATATGCTACTGTCAAATGCTGTACTTACATTGTGCCATATTCGACTGATAGACTTCTTTGGTATAAACAACTTTGTCATCCTATTTGCACACAAAGAAACACACAAACTTACTTGGATCTCACCTAACCAAAGAGACAAGAAACAAATTGACCACCTTCTCATCAGTGGCAAGTGGCGACGATCCTTACAAGATGTACGTTTTAGAAGAGGAGCGGATGTTGGCAGCAATCACCACCTTGTTGTCGCACACATCAAACTGAAGCTTAATAGAACTGTAACACCGACTAGGCTGTTGAAATGGTTTGATGTCTCCAAGTTGAAAGATGCTGGCATCAGACCAGTAGTGCAGTACTAGGACAGAAAGAGGAAACACAATGACTGGACAACAACAAAATATCTCATCAGTTTACTTAAAGCAATCTTGACCCTTTGACTCTGTGAATGTTTGGTCAGGATACAACAAAGTATGTCATGAAGTACTTTACAATTTTTTTCTCTGACTATAAAATCAATGATTCTGCAAACATGAAATTAGTAATGAAATGATCAAGTTTTTCTTACAATGTTTACACAGATATTACGTTACATGTATCAAATCAGTACCTATAGCAATACTTCATGTGTGGTTAATAATTACATCTGTGTATATGAAATGTTGTTTGATGTCTCCCTTACAGTATGTGAGATCTTTATCCAGCTTGCCTGAGTGCATCTTAAACATTGCATTACCATAACACATGCATAGACAGAAACACAAATTTCTCTTCGCGTTCGGCGTGTTTGTAAACACGATTGTGTGTGTGTGTGTGTGTGTGTGTGTGTGTGTGTGTGTGTGTGTGTGTGTGTATGTGTGTGTGTATGTGTGTGTGCATACGTACATGTATATGTATGTGAAATACTGACATTGCTTGATTGAATAATACAAAAAGTACCTGAATACAATGGCCACTTTAAAATAGGATCAATGTAGAAATGCATAAAGTAGTGTCTTCACAAGGGTCACACTGTTGGTGTCAATCCAGTCACGGTGCATGGTGCCATGGTGGTTGTCCTCCAGTACTCACACGTTCTACAAACACAGACGGGATTCATCAGTCAACTTAGTACAGCATACCGTGTCACACTGTGTCACACCATGTCACACTGTCACTGCACTGGCTGGAAGCAGCCACAGTTAACAGCTTCCCTGACAGTGTGACATCACTTATATTTACTGAGGTCAGAAACGGTTGCGAGAGGGAGGGAGGGACACAATGAGGGAAATGGACATAGAAAGGGACACTGAAAGGGACAGGGAAAGGATGAGAAAGAGAATGGGAGGGATGGAATGAGATAGAGGAGGGAGAGATTGAGAGAGAGAGAGAGAGAGAGAGAGAGAGGGTGGAGAAGGAGACAGAGAGAGAGGGAGAGACAGAGACAGAGAGAGTGATAGAGAGAGGGTGGAGAGAGAGAGAGAGACAGAGAGAGAGCGAGAGAGCGAGAGAGCGAGAGAGCGAGAGAGCGAGAGAGCGAGAGAGCGAGAGAGCGAGAGAGAGAGAGAGAGAGAGAGAGAGAGAGAGAGAGAGAGAGAGAGAGAGAGAGAGAGAGAGAGAGAGAGAGAGAGAGAGAGAGAGAGAGAGAGAGAGAGAGAGAGAGAGAGAGAGAGAGAGAGAGAGAGAGAGAGAGAGAGAGAGAGAGAGAGAGAGAGAGAGAGAGAGAGAGAGAGAGAGAGAGAGAGAGAGAGAGAGAGAGAGAGAGAGAGAGAGAGAGAGAGAGAGAGAGAGAGAGAGAGAGAGAGAGAGAGAGAGAGAGAGAGAGAGAGAGAGAGAGAGAGAGAGAGACAGAGAGAGACAGGACAGACAGGTAGGCAGACCGACAGACAGAGAGAGAGACAGAGTGAGACAGAGAGAGAGAGAGAGAGATACAGAGAGAGAGAGACAGAAAGAGAGAGAGAGAGAGAGACACACACACACAGAGACAGAGAGAGAGAGAGACAGAGAGACACAGAGACAGACACAGAGAGCGAGAGTGAGAGAGAGCGAGAGAGCAACACACACACACAGAGACAGAGAGAGAGACAGAGAGACAGAGAGACACAGAGAGAGACACAGAGACAGAGAGACACAGAGACGGACAGACATAATATACAGGGAGAGACAAATAGAGACAGAGAGACACACACAGAGAGAGAGAGAGAGAGAGAGAGAGAGAGAGAGAGAGAGAGAGAGAGAGAGAGAGAGAGAGAGCAAGAGAGAGAGCGAGAGAGAGAGTGAGAGAGAGACACAGACAGAGAGATAGAGAGCGAGAGAAAGACAGAGACAGGCAGACAGAAACAGAGAGAGAGAGAGAGACAGAAAGAGACAGAGACTAGTCTGTTGGCAGCTCACCATGGGTTCTCTGTTCATCTGTTTCTTCGCCTCTCAGTGGAGGAACTGAAGCACTCTCTGAGACTCCTCCTAGTCTACACCCCCTGTGTCAAACACCTCAGCCTCACCAACACTCGCTTTCATCACACCTATCTGTTATGCACAACAACTCTAACTTAGGATGGAACTATCGATTACATAAAACTATATTCATATAGGACAAACCTGTCGATTACATACAACAACACTCAGGTCAGACATGTCTGTTGTATACAAGAAAAGTCAGAGAACAAGTAATAACAGAGTATGTTGTCATCACATAATGAACTTGTACTATGCTGCAATCTACCATCACATGACGTAGTCACATTTTCCTGTATTCTACTGTCTCATTACTGTCACTGGACAATACTCATTGTCACGTTACTGTCACATTACATACTTACATTATGCCTTTCTCGACTGTCATATGCCTTACTTACATTGTGCCATATTCGACTGACTCATGCTATATTTACACTGTGCTGTACTCAATTGTCGTATGCCATACTTACATAGTGCCATACTCTATGGTCACAAGCTATAATTACACCATGCCATACTCTACTGTCACATGATGTACTTACATTGTGCTGACTCTATTGTCACATGCCCTACTTACATTGTGCTTTAATCTACACTCTCACGCTGTACTTACATTGTGTCATATGCTACTGTCACATGATGTACTTACATTGTACCTACTCTATTGTCACATGCCCTACTTACTTTGTGCTTTAATCTACTCTCTCATGCTGTACTTACATTGTGTCATATGCTACTGTCACATGATGTACTTACATTGTGCCTACTCTATTGTCACATGCCCTACTTACTTTGTGCTTTAATCTACTCTCTCACGCTGTACTTACATTGTGTCATATGCTACTGTCAAATGCTGTACTTACATTGTGCCATATTCGACTGACTCATGCTATATTTACACTGTGCTGTACTCAATTGTCGTAAAACTTACATTGTGCCATACTCTACGGTCACAAGCTATACTTACACCATGCCATACTCTACTGTCACATGATGTACTTACATTGTGCCGTACTCTATTGTCACATGCCATACTTATAATGTGCTTAATCTACTCTCTCATGCTGTACTTACATTGTGTCATATGCTACTGTCAAATGCTGTACTTACATTGTGCCATATTCGACTGATAGACTTCTTTGGTATAAACAACTTTGTCATCCTATTTGCACACAAAGAAACACACAAACTTACCTGGATCTCACCTAACCAAAGAGACAAGAAACAAATTGACCACCTTCTCATCAGTGGCAAGTGGCGACGATCCTTACAAGATGTACGTTTTAGAAGAGGAGCGGATGTTGGCAGCAATCACCACCTTGTTGTCGCACACATCAAACTGAAGCTTAATAGAACTGTAACACCGACTAGGCTGTTGAAATGGTTTGATGTCTCCAAGTTGAAAGATGCTGGCATCAGACCAGTAGTGCAGTACTAGGACAGAAAGAGGAAACACAATGACTGGACAACAACAAAATATCTCATCAGTTTACTTAAACACCTTGACCCTTTGACTCTGAATGTTTGGTCAGGATACAACAAAGTATGTCATGAAGTACTTTACAATTTTTTTCTCTTACTATAAAATCAATGATTCTGCAAACATGAAATTAGTAATGAAATGATCAAGTTTTTCTTACAATGTTTACACAGATATTACGTTACATGTATCAAATCAGTACCTATAGCAATACTTCATGTGTGGTTAATAATTACATCTGTGTATATGAAATGTTGTTTGATGTCTCCCTTACAGTATGTGAGATCTTTATCCAGCTTGCCTGAGTGCATCTTAAACATTGCATTACCATAACACATGCATAGACAGAAACACAAATTTCTCTTCGCGTTCGGCGTGTTTGTAAACACGATTGTGTGTGTGTGTGTGTGTGTGTGTGTGTGTGTGTGTGTGTGTGTGTGTGTGTGTGTGTGTATGTGTGTGTGTGTGTGTGTGCAGACGTACATGTATATGTATGTGAAATACTGACATTGCTTGATTGAATAATACAAAAAGTACCTGAATACAATGGCCACTTTAAAATAGGATCAATGTAGAAATGCATAAAGTAGTGTCTTCACAAGGGTCACACTGTTGGTGTCAATCCAGTCACGGTGCATGGTGCCATGGTGTTTGTCCTCCAGTACTCACACGTTCTACAAACACAGACGGGATTCATCAGTCAACTTAGTACAGCATACCGTGTCACACTTGTCACACCATGTCACACTGTCACTGCACTGGCTGGAAGCAGCCACAGTTAACAGCTTCCCTGACAGTGTGACATCACTTTTATTCACTGAGGTCAGAAACAGTTGTGAGAGGGAGGGAGGGACACAATGAGGGAAATGGACATAGAAAGGGACACTGAAAGGGACAGGGAAAGGATGAGAAAGAGAATGGGAGGGATGGAATGAGATAGAGGAGGGAGAGATTGAGAGAGAGAGAGAGAGAGAGAGAGAGAGAGGGTGGAGAAGGAGACAGAGAGAGAGGGAGAAACAGAGACAGAGAGAGTGATAGAGAGAGGGTGGAGAAGCAGACAGAGACAGTGAGAGAGAGCGAGAGAGCGAGAGAGCGAGAGAGCGAGAGAGCGAGAGAGCGAGAGAGCGAGAGAGAGCTGAGAGAGAGAGAGAGAGAGAGAGAGAGAGAGAGAGAGAGAGAGAGAGAGAGAGAGAGAGAGAGAGAGAGAGAGAGAGAGAGAGAGAGAGAGAGAGAGAGAGAGAGAGAGAGAGAGAGAGAGAGAGAGAGAGAGAGAGAGAGAGAGAGAGAGAGAGAGAGAGAGAGAGAGAGAGAGAGAGAGAGAGAGAGAGAGAGAGAGAGAGAGAGAGAGAGAGAGAGAGAGAGAGAGAGAGAGAGAGAGAGAGAGAGAGAGAGAGAGAGAGAGAGAGAGAGAGAGAGAGAGAGAGAGAGAGAGAGAGAGAGAGAGAGAGAGAGAGAGAGAGAGAGAGAGAGAGAGAGAGAGAGAGAGAGAGAGAGAGAGAGAGAGAGAGAGAGAGAGAGAGAGAGAGAGAGAGAGAGAGAGAGAGAGAGAGAGAGAGAGAGAGAGAGAGAGAGAGAGAGACACAGAGAGAGACAGGGACAGACAGGTAGGCAGACCGACAGACAGAGACAGAGACAGTGAGACAGAGAGAGAGAGAGAGATACAGAGAGAGAGAGACAGAAAGAGAGAGAGAGAGAGACACACACACACAGAGACAGAGAGAGAGAGAGACAGAGAGACACAGAGACAGACACAGAGAGAGCGAGAGTGAGAGAGAGCGAGAGAGCAACACACACACAGAGACAGAGAGAGAGACAGAGAGACAGAGAGACACAGAGAGAGACACAGAGACAGAGAGACACAGAGATGGACAGACATATACCGTGAGAGACAAATAGAGACAGAGAGAGACACACACAGAGAGAGAGAGAGAGAGAGAGAGAGAGAGAGAGAGAGAGAGAGAGAGAGAGAGAGAGAGAGAGCAAGAGAGAGAGAGGAGAGAGAGCGAGAGAGAGACACAGACAGAGAGATAGAGAGCGAGAGAAAGACAGAGACAGGCAGACAGAAACAGAGAGAGAG
>JAODUO010007055.1:12500-15458 GCA_025642075.2 Ridgeia piscesae
AGAGAGAGAGAGAGAGAGAGAGAGAGAGAGAGAGAGAGAGAGAGAGAGAGAGAGAGAGAGAGAGAGAGAGAGAGAGAGAGAGAGAGAGAGAGAGAGAGAGAGAGAGAGAGAGAGAGAGAGAGAGAGAGAGAGAGAGAGAGAGAGAGAGAGAGAGAGAGAGAGAGAGAGAGAGAGAGAGAGAGAGAGAGAGAGAGAGAGAGAGAGAGAGAGAGAGAGAGAGAGAGAGAGAGAGAGAGAGAGAGAGAGAGAGAGAGAGAGAGAGAGAGAGAGAGAGAGAGAGAGAGAGAGAGAGAGAGAGAGAGAGAGAGAGAGAGAGAGAGAGAGAGAGAGAGAGAGAGAGAGAGAGAGAGAGAGAGAGAGAGAGAGAGAGAGAGAGAGAGAGAGAGAGAGAGACACACACACACACACACACACACACACACACACACACACACACACACACACACAGAGACACAGAGACAGAGAGACACAGAGACGGAGAGACGGAGAGACAGAGACACATATACAGTGAGAGGCAGATAGAGACACAGAGAGACACAGAGAGAGACAGGGACAGACAGGTAGGCAGACCGACAGACAGAGAGAGAGAGAGAGAGAGACAGAGAGAGAGAGAGATACAGAGAGAGAGAGAGAGAAAGAGAGAGAGAGACACACACACACAGAGACAGAGAGAGAGAGACAGAGAGACACAGAGACAGACACAGAGAGCGAGAGTGAGAGAGAGCGAGAGAGCAACACACACACAGAGACAGAGAGACAGAGAGACACAGAGAGAGACACAGAGAGAGACACAGAGACGGACAGACATATACAGGGAGAGACATAGAGACAGAGAGACACAGAGAGAGAGAGAGAGAGAGAGAGAGAGAGAGAGAGAGAGAGAGAGAGAGAGAGAGAGAGAGAGAGAGAGAGAGAGAGCAAGAGAGAGAGCGAGAGAGAGAGAGAGAGACACACACAGAGAGATAGAGAGCGAGAGAAAGACAGAGACAGGCAGACAGAAACAGAGAGAGAGACAGAGAGAGACAGAGACTAGTCTGTTGGCAGCTCACCATGGGTTCTCTGTTCATCTGTTTCTTCGCCTCTCAGTGGAGGAACTGAAGCACTCTCTGAGACTCCTCCTAGTCTACACCCCCTGTGTCAAACACCTCAGCCTCACCAACACTCGCTTTCATCACACCTATCTGTTATGCACAACAACTCTAACTTAGGATGGAACTATCGATTACATAAAACTATATTCATATAGGACAAACCTGTCGATTACATACAACAACACTCAGGTCAGACATGTCTGTTGTATACAAGAAAAGTCAGAGAACAAGTAATAACAGAGTATGTTGTCATCACATAATGAACTTGTACTATGCTGCAATCTACCATCACATGACGTAGTCACATTTTCCTGTATTCTACTGTCTCATTACTGTCACTTGACCATACTCATTGTCACGTTACTGTCACATTACATACTTACATTATGCCTTTCTCGACTGTCATATGCCTTACTTACATTGTGCCATATTCGACTGACTCATGCTATATTTACACTGTGCTGTACTCAATTGTCGTATGCCATACTTACATAGTGCCATACTCTATGGTCACAAGCTATAATTACACCATGCCATACTCTACTGTCACATGATGTACTTACATTGTGCCTACTCTATTGTCACATGCCCTACTTACATTGTGCTTTAATCTACACTCTCACGCTGTACTTACATTGTGTCATATGCTACTGTCACATGATGTACTTACATTGTACCTACTCTATTGTCACATGCCCTACTTACTTTGTGCTTTAATCTACACTCTCATGCTGTACTTACATTGTGTCATATGCTACTGTCACATGATGTACTTACATTGTGCCTACTCTATTGTCACATGCCCTACTTACTTTGTGCTTTAATCTACTCTCTCACGCTGTACTTACATTGTGTCATATGCTACTGTCAAATGCTGTACTTACATTGTGCCATATTCGACTGACTCATGCTATATTTACACTGTGCTGTACTCAATTGTCGTATGCCAAACTTACATTGTGCCATACTCTACGGTCACAAGCTATACTTACACCGTGCCATACTCTACTGTCACATGATGTACTTACATTGTGCCGTACTCTATTGTCACATGCCATACTTATATTGTGATTTAATCTACTCTCTCATGCTGTACTTACATTGTGCCATATTCGACTGATAGACTTCTTTGGTATAAACAACTTTGTCATCCTATTTGCACACAAAGAAACACACAAACTTACTTGGATCTCACCTAACCAAAGAGACAAGAAACAAATTGACCACCTTCTCATCAGTGGCAAGTGGCGACGATCCTTACAAGATGTACGTTTTAGAAGAGGAGCGGATGTTGGCAGCAATCACCACCTTGTTGTCGCACACATCAAACTGAAGCTTAATAGAACTGTAACACCGACTAGGCTGTTGAAATGGTTCGATGTCTCCAAGTTGAAAGATGCTGGCATCAGACCAGTAGTGCAGTACTAGGACATAAAGAGGAAACACAATGACTGGACAACAACAAAATATCTCATCAGTTTACTTAAACACCTTGACCCTTCGACTCTGTGAATGTTTGGTCAGGATACAACAAAGTATGTCATGAAGTACTTTACAATTTTTTTCTCTTACTATAAAATCAATGATTCTGCAAACATGAAATTAGTAATGAAATGATCAAGTTTTTCTTACAATATTTACACAGATATTACGTTACATGTATCAAATCAGTACCTATAGCAATACTTCATGTGTGGTTAATAATTACATCTGTGTATATGAAATGTTGTTTGATGTCTCCCTTACAGTATGTGAGATCTTTATCCAGCTTGCCTGAGTGCATCTTAAACATTGCATTACCATAACACATGCATAGACAGAAACACAAATTTCTCTTCGCGGTGTGTGTGTGTGTGTGTGTGTGTGT
>JAODUO010007058.1:0-12937 GCA_025642075.2 Ridgeia piscesae
GAGCATCATTGTATAGGCAGCTAGCAGCTATGCATATATGTTGTATTTTCCTGTTGAAAATCTGGATGCTAACCTGTTACATTATCCTGGTTTTATATTTTGTTAGTCAATTATTAAATGACCTTTATCGACAATTACTCTTTGTGTGTTCTGTAGCAAACTAGCTCAGGGTTCTGCCAGTATGTATTATATTCACATTGAACATCAGCAGGGATAAATGTTATTAGAAACTGTAACAAAATATGGCGGAATCATTTTCGACGTATCCAGGGAAACGTTAATACGCACTTGCAATAGTACTAGAACTATTTTCCGGTAGCACGGAACTTGTCACAATCACTTAATATTGAATTCTACCATGGAGTTGAGTATTAATTTTGATTAATATAATTTACTAACATTTAAATGATGTCATACGATATATTAAGATATTATTGCTTTTAAATATTGAGCAAATAGTTGCATATAGGATAAATGAAGTGAGCTAATGTACCGATCAATGTGAACAGTTGTAAAGATTTCAATGTCAGTAGATGTACCCAAATGTGTTTTGATTTAAAACATACTATTAAAGTGAAGTAATACTCCATATTTATATAAAGCAACACCGTAGTTTCGAACTGTCAAACATTAGGCGCATAATACGCATCTTTACCACTGACTATACTAAACTAATTGCAACAGTCAAAGGGATCAAGCTATATCACGTGTAGGTGGCCAATATATGTCGAATTTTCACCTACTAACAATAAATCTACAACTTGAGTGATCAAAAACGCGAATGACACTAAAACGTTGCAATCGGGAAGACATATTTTTCGATGCGACAAGCCGGAACAATATCAATTAGTGTAGGTATGTTAGAAAGTATTCATAGTTCCGGAAGCTTAATAAATGGACATTAATGTTATTAGAACTGTAACAAAATATGGCGGAATCCATTTTCGACGTATCCAGGGAAACGTTAATTGCCGCCACCTTCTGGACAAAGTACGTAACTAGCCGTAACTATTTTCCGGTAGACGGCAAGCTTGTCACAATCACTTAATATTGCAATTCTAGCATGGAGTTGAGTATTAATTTTAATTAATATAATTTACTAACATTTAAAAGATGTATACGATATATTAAGATATTATTGTTTTAAATATTGAGCGAATATTTGCCATATAGGATAAATGAAAGTGAGCTAATGTACTGATCATGTGTGTACAGTTGTGATTTCAATGTCAGTAGATGTACCCAGGTGTTTTAATTAAAAATATATAAAACTAATAATATTACATAGTTATATAAAGCAAACCGTAGTTTCGGACTGTCAAACATTACACACATAATGCGCATCTCTACGCGACTGGACCACTCCTAAATTTCAATAGTCGAAGGTACATCAAGCTATATCGCTATTGGGGCAAGATATGTCGAATTTTCCCTTCTCAACAATAAATCTACACCCCCAAGTGTAAAACAGCGAAAAACGCATCAGCTTAGAAGCGAATCCGGAAATACATAATGTAGGTAGTTAGAAATATTCACAGTTCGAAACTTATAAATGGACATTAATTGTTTATTTGAAACTGTACAAAATTCGGCGGAATCGTTTTCGACGTATCCAGGGAAACTTAAATGCCGCACTCTGACAAATTAGTAACTAGCCGTAATTTTGGAAGACGTATTAACAATACCCAATATTGCAATTTAGCATGGAGTTGAGTATTAATTGTTACTAATGCAATTTAGTAACATTTAGATGATATCTTATGATCAATTAAGACATTTTTGCTTTTATGTATTGAGCAAATCATCGCCATATAGGATTAACGTATGTGAGCTAATGGCCCGATCATACGTGAAAAGTTGTAAACATTTCCATGTCAGTAGATGTGCCCAAATGTGTTTTAATAAAAAATACAATCAAATTGAAATAATACTGTATAGTTATATAATGCAATACCGTAGTTTCGATCTGTCAAACATTAGGCGTATAATGGGCATCTCTACCAATGACTATACTAATCTAATTGCAACAGTCCAAGGGGCATCAAGCTATATCGCGTCTAGGTGGCCAAAATATGTCGAATTGTGTCACCTACTCAACAATAAATCTACAACCTTCCCGAGTGTTCAAAAACGCGAATGTGAACTAAAACGTTGTAATCAGGAAGACATATTTTTCGAAGCCGACAAGCCGGAACAATAACAATTAGTGTAGGTATGTTAGAAAGTATTCATATGTTCCGGAAGCTTAATAAATGGACATTAAATGAATATTTTTACAGACCTGTCAAAATAGTATTTATCCAATGTGATGTGAAATTGATCTGTTTATTAATATGTGTTAGACAACACTGTAATCCGGAGGCCGAGTAACGGTCCGTAATACGCCAAGCAATGCATGGTGAATTTGCAGGGGTGACCCCGTAGCTCCACAAGCGTCATCCCTTTGTGTTGGATCTCTGAGCTGCAGCGAGTGTTTTGTAAACAGAGCCAACACAGAGGTTAATTTTCTTCATTTCACTCAAGGTTTGTATCAAGTCACGCTACTTTGTTGTGTTCCGGGCTTTGTTCCTGCTTTATACTTAAACTGTCAGCTTTCTAAGCGTCTTTCGACTTGTTTATCTTGTTGTGTTATGTAGTTTAGTGTCACATCTTCATTTTCGCCCGTCGCCCATTTTCGCTCGTTACTTCCGAGTGCGCCGGGGTTAACTTGTCTGCTGGATAATGGTTTGGCGATTGTGAGCTATTGATTCTCGGCCACAGTTTGATACGCTGCCTACAGCGTTATGTATTTAGTACCGATAATTCTCGCATCTTTGGTGCAGACTTAGATGGGTCTGATCCTTTTTCCGCCGTGTTTTACCACGATCTCAGGGGGTCTTACCCTAGATCGCTCGACCGGGAACTGTCAGTCGTCCGGTAGGGCTTTTACGTGGTGTACCATTTATGTTCTCCACACTCATTCTGTGTCGTCTTGTTTGTATGGTGTACCGTTGTGTACGCACACGGTCGTACTTACACTGACGTGTCCTTCTCTTGTTTGTATGGTGTACCGTTAGTGTTCGCACGCGGTCGTACTCACATTGATAGGGCTTTAGCGTGGTTACGTGGTGTACCATTTATGTTCTCCACACTCATTTTTTGTCGTCTTGTTTGTATGGTGTACCGTTGTGTACGCACACGGTCGTACTTACATTGACGTGTCCTTCTCTTGTTTGTATGGTGTACCGTTAGTGTACGCACGCGGTCGTACTCACATTGATAGGGCTTTTACGTGGTGTACCATTTATGTTCTCCACACTCATTCTGTGTCGTCTTGTTTGTATGGTGTACCGTTGTGTACGCACACGGTCGTACTTACATTGACGTGTCCTTCTCTTGTTTGTATGGTGTACCGTTAGTGTACGCACGCGGTCGTACTCACATTGATAGGGCTTTAGCATGGTTACGTAGTAACCATTTATGTTTTCCACACTCATTTTTTGTCGATGTCGTTCTCGTATACTACATTGACGTAAAATCTCTCTCGTTTGTGAAGTGGCGGCCGCTATATCAGCGGTCATTGATAGGTTTCTTAGCGCGGCCATGCGGCGTACACATTTATAAATTTCACAATCATTTTTTGTCGTTCTGTTTGTATGGTACGCACACGGTCGCGTTTCGATTGACGTCCTCCTGTTTGTATGGCGTCGTTGCAGCACGCCGGGATAGGCTTCTGCGGCGTAACATTTTATGTTCTCCTTATCGTTCCTGTTTGTATAGTACCGCCGTGTACACTCCGACGTGTCCTCTCTGTTTTGCACAACGTACGTTACTCACATTGATAGGGGTTTTTACAGCCATGCGGTGTACCATTTATACCTTTCTACATCGCCTTTTTGTCGTTCATTGAGAAATGGCGATTGACGTAAACTCTTCCTCAGTCTGTATGGTGTCGTTGGGGTGTGGTAACGCACATGGATAGGCTTTACGTGCACCATTTTCTCCACACCTGTAAATTACAGGCTGGTGTATCGTTGTGTACGCACACGGTCGTACTTCACGACGTAAAACCTTCCTCTCGTTTCATGGCGTACTAGCGCACGCGGTCGTACTCATGATGGGGTTTACGCGGCTTTCATCGCGCTGATATATACCTGCATTGCATTAGATACTTCGTGGAAAATCGCCGTGTACGACACGGCCATATTACGCTCAATATGGCGTATCGTTAAGGCATCAGTAAATGTATCAAAATGGTCATTGCAGTACATCTATGTTTTCACACCTTATGCGTGTCTGGATTTTCGTTCACTTGCATGGCAAAAATGTTATGACGCGGTCGTAATTTCAAGATCGGACGGGGCCTTTATGTTGTAAGGAAAATGTATGTTTGTCATACGTTTACCCTGCAAAACATGAAACGCGTCGAGATCGTTGATATTTCATCGCGCATGTACCGTTATGTACGCACGCACGTACTTACATTACCGGTTTCTTCGCGATTGTGTGGTGTACTGTATGTCTGGTTATGCGCTGTTTATGTCATTTTTGATTTCCGGTCTTGTCATCTTTCGCGGTACAATATTAGTACACGCGGTCGTACTCTGCGATTGATGACCTTCTTTCGTGCGTGTATGGTATACCGTGTATAAAGTTGTGTCTTATCATGTTTTATGGTGTATTGTTTATAAATTTTTTGTTTATCTTCTAGTTTATCAGTGTACACTAGCTACCATGCATTGTTTGCGTATCATTGTTCATATTGATATTTTTCATATCCATATGATGTACTGCGGGTGTTCTCATCTCTGCATTTATGGAATACTGGTATCTCTTACCCTTCATTCAATTTGTTCTAGTTCTGTCCATGACAACAATCACATTTCTTGTTTGTCTTATGTACCTTTGGTGTTCTCACCATTCATGGTCTGTCTCCTACTTACTGTGTTTCACTACAGCATATCTTCTCAGCTATACTTTCAATAATTTGCTGACTCATCTTTTAAGGCATACAGTGATCATACTTTCCGTTATATCACGTCTTTGTCATATGTGACATCATGTTCATCTATCTGTACCAGCTGGATTGCGATCAGCTCCAGTTGCCCACCCTTGGCATGCACTAATGCCCTGTTGTGGCCGTTTCAATGTGCTGTCTGGCCTTTTGTTGCCCTGTTGCAGTATGAAGCGTGGTCGGGCATCTGCGTTGCGACGATCTACGATTCGTCACCCTACCGTGACTGTCGCCCTGCTGCCCCCCCCACACGACTGCCACGGACATTATAGCTTCGGCACCAATGCTGCACACTCTTCTGAACGCTGCCTTATCATGTGCTACGAAACGGGCATATCGCCGAGCCATTTCATCTTACGCAAATTTTTGCAGGTTTCATTTTCCAGTGGTTCCCGTTTTCCCTGCGTCTGCTTGTGTTTTAGGGGCATTTATTGCACATCTTCCCTCTCAACGTTAGGCACCAGCTACTTTCATGACCTATGTGTCTGCCATATCATACGTTCATAGGTTGGCCGGCAAAGTCGATCCCACCCAGCTTTTCGTCGTCAACAAATTATTAGTAGGAGCAAAGAAGTTGTCGGGTACTCAGACACTCGACTTCCGATCAGTTTGTCCATCCTTCGGAAATTTGTGGATGCTACTAAATATATTGCCTCCTCTGCTTATTTGCGACTTCTCCGACAAAGCATGTTTCTCTTGGCATTTCATGCATTTCTACCCATTCCCGTCCCAATGACAGTCACTCCATCATTAAAATTTTCAGATGTTACCATTTGTAACACAGGCAATGTTTTAGTCATATGCACTTTAAGCACAACACTTCTGGATAACCAGTTACTTTAACTATTTCTCAAACCAGTGACGCATTACTTTTGCCAGTATCTCACAAAAGCTTTGCTATGGGCAGGAACGTGGACGATACAGCATGACTGGCGTCTACGACATTCTACCTCTATTACATTTATCTAGTCAGTACCTTTGTCTTACCATTCGATCTAGAACGTGGACGCTTCAGCATGACTGGCGTCCACGACGTTCTACTTCTATTACATTTCCCTAGTCAATACCTTTGTCTTACCATTCGATCTAGAACGTGAACGCTTCAGCATGACTGGCGTCCACGACATTCTACTTCTATTACATTTATCATTCATTAGTAAGGCTTCACCTTACCGTTTTGGGTACGATTACTGCTAAGCCTGACAGACCAATTCCAACCTAGCACTTGATGTATTCTCAGTTGCTTTCGCCCGAGCCTTGTAGTTGTTGCCCCGCCTCCTCGAGCCACCCGGCGTTAGTCGTTCGGTTTCCCCCTCGCCTTGCTTCAGGTACAAACGCGGCATACTTCTTCTAAATGTTCAGCTATAAGTGGCGGCCCGACCAGAGGCCTCGGCGTATATCACGCCCCCACCTTGTTACTTTTACATTGTCATCTGATTAACCGTTTACCTAGCTTTCATGAGAATCATTGTATGTGCAGCCGCAGTTATGCATATATGTTACTTTCCGTTGAAAATCTGATGTTGCCAGCCACATTATCTGGCGAGCAGCGCAATTATTAAATGATTTTTATCGGGGCTTTCTTGTGTTAAACTAAATTGCGGGTTTTTCGCTGTATTATATTCACATTGGAACATCAGCAGAGGATACGTTATTAGAAACTGTAAATAAAATACGTCGAAAATGATTCGCCATTTTTTGTTACAGTTTCTAATAACATTTATCCTCTGCTGATGTTCAATGTGAATATAATACATACTGGCAGAACCCTGAGCTAGTTTGCTACAGAACACACAAAGAGTAATTGTCGATAAAGGTCATTTAATAATTGTACTAACAAAATATAAAACCAGGATAATGTAACAGGTTAGCATCCAGATTTTCAACAGGAAAATACAACATATATGCATAGCTGCTAGCTGCCTATACAATGATGCTCATAGCTTAGGTAAACAATTATCAAATGACAATGTAAAAGTAGCAAAGGTGGGGGCAATGATATACCCCACCAGGCCTCTAGTCAGAGGCCACACCCCCACCCCAGGGCTTCTGCCAAGGAACATAGCTGAACATTTAGAAGAAATATGCCGTGAAACCGCGAGACTACGATTTGTACCTGAGCCATATATAAGGCGAGGGAATACAAAGAACGACTGTACCGGGCAACATCGAAGGGCAGTCATGCTGAACCAAAACAATTGCTAATGTCGACAGTTAGATAAGAAAGGGCAGTCATGCTGCAACAACTACAAGGCTCGGGCGAAAGCAACTGAGAATACATCAAGTGCTAGGTTGGAATTGGTCTGTCAGGCTTAGCAGTAATCGTACCCAAAACGGTAAGGTGAAGCCTTACTAATGAATGATAAATGTAATAGAAGTAGAATGTCGTGGACGCCAGTCATGCTGAAGCGTTCACGTTCTAGATCGAATGGTAAGACAAAGGTATTGACTAGGGAAATGTAATAGAAGTAGAACGTCGTGGACGCCAGTCATGCTGAAGCGTCCACGTTCTAGATCGAATGGTAAGACAAAGGTACTGACTAGATAAATGTAATAGAGGTAGAATGTCGTAGACGCCAGTCATGCTGTATCGTCCACGTTCCTGCCCATAGCAAAGCTTTTGTGAGATACTGGCAAAAGTAATGCGTCACTGGTTTGAGAAATAGTTAAAGTAACTGGTTATCCAGAAGTGTTGTGCTTAAAGTGCATATGACTAAAACATTGCCTGTGTTACAAATGGTAACATCTGAAAATTTTAATGATGGAGTGACTGTCATTGGGACGGGAATGGGTAGAAATGCATGAAATGCCAAGAGAAACATGCTTTGTCGGAGAAGTCGCAAATAAGCAGAGGAGGCAATATATTTAGTAGCATCCACAAATTTCCGAAGGATGGACAAACTGATCGGAAGTCGAGTGTCTGAGTACCCGACAACTTCTTTGCTCCTACTAATAATTTGTTGACGACGAAAAGCTGGGTGGGATCGACTTTGCCGGCCAACCTATGAACGTATGATATGGCAGACACATAGGTCATGAAAGTAGCTGGTGCCTAACGTTGAGAGGGAAGATGTGCAATAAATGCCCCTAAAACACAAGCAGACGCAGGGAAAACGGGAACCACTGGAAAATGAAACCTGCAAAAATTTGCGTAAGATGAAATGGCTCGGCGATATGCCCGTTTCGTAGCACATGATAAGGCAGCGTTCAGAAGAGTGTGCAGCATTGGTGCCGAAGCTATAATGTCCGTGGCAGTCGTGTGGGGGGGGCAGCAGGGCGACAGTCACGGTAGGGTGACGAATCGTAGATCGTCGCAACGCAGATGCCCGACCACGCTTCATACTGCAACAGGGCAACAAAAGGCCAGACAGCACATTGAAACGGCCACAACAGGGCATTAGTGCATGCCAAGGGTGGGCAACTGGAGCTGATCGCAATCCAGCTGGTACAGATAGATGAACATGATGTCACATATGACAAAGACGTGATATAACGGAAAGTATGATCACTGTATGCCTTAAAAGATGAGTCAGCAAATTATTGAAAGTATAGCTGAGAAGATATGCTGTAGTGAAACACAGTAAGTAGGAGACAGACCATGAATGGTGAGAACACCAAAGGTACATAAGACAAACAAGAAATGTGATTGTTGTCATGGACAGAACTAGAACAAATTGAATGAAGGGTAAGAGATACCAGTATTCCATAAATGCAGAGATGAGAACACCCGCAGTACATCATATGGATATGAAAAATATCAATATGGACAATGACCACACAGAATAACATGCATGGCTAATAATTACAACTGAATGTTACTGCTGATAAATAGAGAAAACTAGAAACAAACAAAAAACATCAACGGTACACCATACAAACATGATAAAGACACAACACATACACGGTATACCATACACACACGAGAAAAGTCCATCAATGTAAGTACGACCGCGTGCGTACACTAACGGTACACCGTACAGACATGACAAGACCGATCAAAGTGAGTACAAGACAGAACATAAACGGTACACCAACCAGACATACGGTACACCACACAATCACAATAAAGCCCGGCAATGTAAGTACGATGCGTGCGTACACTAACGGTACAGCATACAAACATGATGAAGAGCCATCGATGCGAGTACGACCATGACAGAACGTAAACGGTACACCAAACAAACATACGGTACACCATACAATCACATAAAGCCCCGTCAATGTAAGTACGACCGCGTGCGTACACTAACGGTACACCATACAAACACGAACAAGGACACATCCAAGACGACACATAAAGAGTGTGGAAAACATAAATGGTTACTACGTAACCATGCTAAAGCCCTATCAATGCGAGTACGACCGCGTGCGTACACTAACGGTACACCATACAAACAAGAGAAGGACACGTCAATGTAAGTACGACCGTGTGCGTACACAACGGTACACCATACAAACAAGAGAAGGACACGTTAATGTAAGTACGACCGTGTGCGTACACAACGGTACACCATACAAAAAAGACGACACAGAATGAGTGTGGAGAAAATAAATGGTACACCACGTAAAAGCCCTATCCATGTGAGTACGACCGCGTGCGTACACTAACGGTACACCATACAAACAAGAGAAGGACACGTCAATGTAAGTACGACCGTGTGCGTACACAACGGTACACCATACAAACATGACGACACAGAATGAGTGTGGAGAAAATAAATGGTACACCACGTAAAAGCCCTATCCATGTGAGTACGACCGCGTGCGTACACTAACGGTACACCATACAAACAAGAGAAGGACACGTCAATGTAAGTACGACCGTGTGCGTACACAACGGTACACCATACAAATAAGACGACAAAGAATGAGTGTAGAGAACATAAATGGTACACCACGTAACCACGCTAAAGCCCTATCAATGTGAGTACGACCGCGTGCGAACACTAACGGTACACCATACAAACAAGAGAAGGACACGTCAGTGTAAGTACGACCGTGTGCGTACACAACGGTACACCATACAAACAAGACGACACAGAATTAGTGTGGAGAACATAAATGGTACACCACGTAACCACTCCAAAGCCCTATCAATGTGAGTACGACCGCGTGCGTACACTAACGGTACACCATACAAACAAGAGAAGGACACGTCAATGTAAGTACGACCGTGTGCGTACACAACGGTACACCATACAAACAAGACGACAAAAATGAGTGTGGAGAACATAAATGGTACACCACGTAACCACGCTAAAGCCCTATCAATGTGAGTACGACCGCGTGCGAACACTAACGGTACACCATACAAACAAGAGAAGGACACGTCAATGTAAGTACGACCGTGTGCGTACACAACGGTACACCATACAAACAAGACGACAAAAATGAGTGTGGAGAACATAAATGGTACACCACGTAACCATGCTAAAGCCCTATCAATGTGAGTACGACCGCGTGCGTACACTAATGGTACACCATACAAACAAGAGAAGGACACGTCAATGTAAGTACGACCGTGTGCGTACACAACGGTACACCATACAAACAAGACGACACAGAATGAGTGTGGAGAACATAAATGGTACACCACGTAAAAGCCCTATCAATGTGAGTACGACCGCGTGCGTACACTAACGGTACACCATACAAACAAGAGAAGGACACGTCAATGTAAGTACGACCGTGTGCGTACACAACGGTACACCATACAAACAAGACGACAAAAATGAGTGTGGAGAACATAAATGGTACACCACGTAACCATGCTAAAGCCCTATCAATGTGAGTACGACCGCGTGCGTACACTAACGGTACACCATACAAACAAGAGAAGGACATCAATGTAAGTACGACCGTGTGCGTACACAACGGTACACTATACAAACAAGACAAAGAAACGTCAATGTGAGTACGACCGAGAGCGTACACTACTAGAAGACACGACGGAGACAATCACATGATCAACGGTCGCACGAGACAAAGCAGTAGTGCCGATGTCAATAATAACCGCCCTCGGTGACAGATCCCGGACGACTGACAGTTCCCGGTCGAGCGATCTAGGGTAAGACCCCCTGAGATCGTTGTAAAACACGGCGGAAAAAGGATCAGACCCATCTAAGTCTGCACCAAAGATGCGAGAATTATCGGTACTAAATACATAACGCTGTAGGCAGCGTATCAAACTGTGGCCGAGAATCAATAGCTCACAATCGCCAAACCATTATCCAGCAGACAAGTTAACCCCGGCGCACTCGGAAGTAACGAGCGAAAATGGGCGACGGGCGAAAATGAAGATGTGACACTAAACTACATAACACAGCAAGATAAACAAGTCGAAAGACGCTTAGAAAGCTGACAGTTTAAGTATAAAGCAGGAACAAAGCCCGGAACACAACAAAGTAGCGTGACTTGATACAAACCTTGAGTGAAATGAAGAAATTAACCTCTGTGTTGGCTCTGTTTACAAAACACTCGCTGCAGCTCAGAGATCCAACACAAAGGGATGACGCTTGTGGAAACTACGGGGTCACCCCTGCAAATTCACCATGCATTGCTTGGCGTATTACGGACCGTTACTCGGCCTCCGGATTACAGTGTTGTCTAACACATATTAATAAACAGATCAATTTCACATCACATTGGATAAATACTATTTTGACAGGTCTGTAAAAATATTCATTTAATGTCCATTTATTAAGCTTCCGGAACATATGAATACTTTCTAACATACCTACACTAATTGTTATTGTTCCGGCTTGTCGGCTTCGAAAAATATGTCTTCCTGATTACAACGTTTTAGTTCACATTCGCGTTTTTGAACACTCGGGAAGGTTGTAGATTTATTGTTGAGTAGGTGACACAATTCGACATATTTTGGCCACCTAGACGCGATATAGCTTGATGCCCCTTGGACTGTTGCAATTAGATTAGTATAGTCATTGGTAGAGATGCCCATTATACGCCTAATGTTTGACAGATCGAAACTACGGTATTGCATTATATAACTATACAGTATTATTTCAATTTGATTGTATTTTTTATTAAAACACATTTGGGCACATCTACTGACATGGAAATGTTTACAACTTTTCACGTATGATCGGGCCATTAGCTCACATACGTTAATCCTATATGGCGATGATTTGCTCAATACATAAAAGCAAAAATGTCTTAATTGATCATAAGATATCATCTAAATGTTACTAAATTGCATTAGTAACAATTAATACTCAACTCCATGCTAGAATTGCAATATTGAGTAATTGTTATAAGTATGCCGTCTACCGGAAAACAGTTACGGCTAGTTACTAATTTATCCAGAGGGTGGCGGATTTAACGTTTTCCCCGGAATCGAAAACGGATTCCGCCAATTTTTTTTACAGTTTCAAATAAACAATTAATGTCCATTTATTAAGTTTCCGCAACTGATGAATACTTTCTAACATACCTACATTAATTGTTATTGTTCCGGCATGTCGGCTTCGAAAAATATGTCTTCCTGATTGCAATGTTTTAATCGTCATTGGCGTTTTTGTTCACTTGGAAGGGGTGTAGATTTATTGTTGAGAAGGGGACAAAATTCGACATATCTTGGCCCCCCAAAAGCGATATAGCTTGATGTACCTTCGACTATTGCAATAGGAGTGGTCCAGTCAGAGTAGAGATGCGCATTATGTGTGTAATGTTTGACAGTCCGAAACTACGGTGTTGCTTTATATAACTATGTAATATTATTTCAGTTTTATAATATTTTTTAAATTTAAAAAACCTGGGTACATCTACTGACATTGAAATCTTTACAACTGTACACACGTGATCGGGACATTAGCTCACTTTCATTTATCCTATATGGCAAATATTCGCTCAATATTTAAAACAATAATATCTTAATATATCGTATGACATCTTTTTAAAAGTTAGTAAATTATATTAATTAAA
>JAODUO010007102.1:0-10778 GCA_025642075.2 Ridgeia piscesae
TATACCATATTCAACTCTTCACGGGTGTAATTATGGCTATAATTATAAAAATTCAACCATTTCACGGGTGTAATTATGGCTATAATTAAAAAAATTAACAACACTATTATTATTGTCAGCAAATGGGATGACATCTGTAACGAGATACGTTAGGTAAAGTTTGGCTACAAACCGTGAAATTGTTTTTGGTGAAAAAACGGCTAATCTTCGTACGTGCTGAACGATCGTCAGGAGTAATTACTGCGATATCAGTAAAACGAACCATACGATTTCTGTGATTGTTTGATAATAGATGAAGACTTCAGCGAGCTAATATTGGTTACTTTTGGCTGAAATTTGTCGCACTGTTTTCGAGTAAACAAGGACTATTTCTTGTACAACGCTCAACTCTCTTCGGGTATAACTACGGCGGTAACTAATAAACGAACCATGCGATTTCCATTATTGTTTGACAATATGATTAGGTCTTCAATGGGGTACTTTTGGTTACGTTTGGCTGAAATTCGTAGAATAGATTTCTGTAAAACAAGCACTATTCTTTGTACCATATTCAACTCTTCACGGGTGTAGTTATGGCTATAATTAAAAAAATGAACAACACATTATTATTGTCAGGAAATGTGATGACATCTGTAACGAGATACGTTTGGTAAAGTTTGGCTACAAACCGTGAAATTGTTTTTGGTGAAAAAAGGGCTAATCTTCGTACGTGCTGAACGATCGTCAGGAGTAATTACTGCGATATCAGTAAAACGAACCATACGATTTCTGTGATTGTTTGATAATAAGATGAAGACTTCATCGAGCTAATATTGGTTAGTTTTGGCTGAAATTTGTCGCACTGTTTTCGATTAAACAAGGACTATTTCTTGTACAACGCTCAACTCTCTTCGGGTATAACTACGGCGGTAACTAATAAACGAACCATGCGATTTCCATTATTGTTTGACAATATGATTACGTCTTGAATGAGGTACTTTTGGTTACGTTTGGCTGAAATTCATAGAATAGTTTTCAGTAAAACAAGGTCTAAACTTTATACCGTATTCAACTCTTCACGGGTGTAATTATGGCTATAATTAAAAAAATGAACAACACTATTATTATTATTGTCAGCAAATGGGATGACATCTGTAACGAGATACGTTTGGTAAAATTTGGCTACAAACCGTGAAATTGTTTTTGGTGAAAAAAGGGCTAATCTTTGTACCGTGCTGAACGGTCGTCAGGTGTAATTACTGCGATATCTGTAAAACGAACCATACGATTTCTGTGATTGTTTGATAATAAGATGAAGACTTCATCGAGCTAATATTGGTTACTTTTGGCTGAAATTTGTCGCACTGTTTTCGATTAAACAAGGACTATTTCTTGTACAACGCTCAACTCTCTTCGGGTATAACTACGGCGGTAACTAATAAACGAACCATGCGATTTCCATTATTGTTTGACAATATGATTACGTCTTGAATGAGGTACTTTTGGTTACGTTTGGCTGAAATTCATAGAATAGTTTTCAGTAAAACAAGTTCTAAACTTTATACCGATTTCAACTCTTCACGGGTGTAATTATGGCTATAATTAAAAAAATTAACAACACTATTATTATTGTCAGCAAATGGGATGACATCTGTAACGAGATACGTTAGGTAAAGTTTGGCTATAAACCGTGAAATTGTTTTTGGTGAAAAAAGGGCTAATCTTCGTACCGTGCTGAACGATCGTCAGGAGTAATTACTGCGATATCAGTAAAACGAACCATACGATTTCTGTGATTGTTTGATAATAAGATGAAGACTTCAGCGAGCTAATATTGGTTACTTTTGGCTGAAATTTGTCGCACTGTTTTCGAGTAAACAAGGACTATTTCTTGTACAACGCTCATCTCTCTTCGGGTATAACTACGGCGGTAACTAATAAACGAACCATGCGATTTCCATTATTGTTTGACAATATGATTACGTCTTGAATGGGGTACTTTTGGTTACGTTTGGCTGAAATTCGTAGAATAGTTTTCAGTAAAACAAGGTCTAAACTTTATACCGTATTCAACTCTTCACGGGTGTAGTTATGGCTATAATTAAAAAAATTAACAACACTATTATTATTGTCAGCAAATGGGATGACATCTGTAACGAGATACGTTAGGTAAAGTTTGGCTACAAACCGTGAAATTGTTTTTGGTGAAAAAAGGGCTAATCTTCGTACTGTGCTGAACGATCGTCAGGAGTAATTACTGCGATATCAGTAAAACGAACCATACGATTTCTGTGATTGTTTGATAATAAGATGAAGACTTCAGCGAGCTAATATTGGTTACTTTTGGCTGAAATTTGTCGCACTGTTTTCGAGTAAACAAGGACTATTTCTTGTACAACGCTCAACTCTCTTCGGGTATAACTACGGCGGTAACTAATAAACGAACCATGCGATTTCCATTATTGTTTGACAATATGATTACGTCTTCAATGAGGTACTTTTGGTTACGTTTGGCTGAAATTCGTAGAATAGATTTCTGTAAAACAAGCACTATTCTTTGTACCATATTCAACTCTTCACGGGTGTAATTATGGCTATAATTAAAAAAATGAACAACACATTATTATAGTCAGGAAATGTGATGACATCTGTAACGAGATACGTTTGGTAAAGTTTGGCTACAAACCGTGAAATTGTTTTTGGTGAAAAAAGGGCTAATCTTCGTACCGTGCTGAACGATCGTCAGGAGTAATTACTGCGATATCAGTAAAACGAACCATACGATTTCTGTGATTGTTTGATAATCAGATGAAGACTTCAGCGAGCTAATATTGGTTACTTTTGGCTGAAATTTGTCGCACTGTTTTCGAGTAAACAAGGACTATTTCTTGTACAACGCTCAACTCTCTTCGGGTATAACTACGGCGGTAACTAATAAACGAACCATGCGATTTCCATTATTGTTTGACAATATGATTAGTTCTTCAATGGGGTACTTTTGGTTACGTTTGGCTGAAATTCGTAGAATAGATTTCTGTAAAACAAGCACTAATTCTTTGTACCATATTCAACTCTTCACGGGTGTAGTTATGGCTATAATTAAAAAAATGAACAACACTTATTATTATTGTCAGGAAATGTGATGACATCTGTAACGAGATACGTTTGGTAAAGTTTGGCTACAAACCGTGAAATTGTTTTTGGTGAAAAAAGGGCTAATCTTCGTACCGTGCTGAACGATCGTCAGGAGTAATTACTGCGATATCAGTAAAACGAACCATACGATTTCTGTGATTGTTTGACAATAAGATGAAGACTTCAGCGAGCTAATATTGGTTACTTTTGGCTGAAATTTGTCGCACTGTTTTCGAGTAAACAAGGACTATTTCTTGTACAACGCTTAACTCTCTTCGGGTATAACTACGGCGGTAACTAATAAACGAACCATGCGATTTCCATTATTGTTTGACAATATGATTACGTCTTCAATGAGGTACTTTTGGTTACGTTTGGCTGAAATTCGTAGAATAGATTTCTGTAAAACAAGCACTATTCTTTGTACCACTCTCCACTATGATCGGGCATAATTTCGGCGTTAACAGGAAAACGAACCATACGATTTCCATTATCGTTTCATAGTATGATTAGGTCTTCAGTGAGGTAATTTTGGTTAGGTTTGGCTGAAATTCGTGGAATAGTTTTCGACTAAACAAGGACAATTGTAGTAAAACACTCCTCTTTGGGTATAATTACGGCGGTATCTTTGAAGCGAACCATGCGATTTCTGTTATTGTTTTATAATATGATGAAGTCTTCAATCAAGTACTATTGGTTACGTTTGGATGAAATTCGTGGAATAGTTTTCGGTAAAACAAGGTCTAAACTTTATAATAAACTGTCCACGCGTATAATTATGGCTGTAATTAAAAAAACGTACAACACGATTATTATTATTGTCAGGAAATGGGATGACATCTGTAACGAGATACGTTTGGTAAAGTTTGGCTACAAACCGTGAAATTGTTTTTGGTGAAAAAAGGGCTAATCTTTGTACCGTGCTGAACGGTCGTCAGGTGTAATTACTGCGATATCTGTAAAACGAACCATACGATTTCTGTGATTGTTTGATAATAAGATGAAGACTTCATCGAGCTAATATTGGTTACTTTTGGCTGAAATTTGTCGCACTGTTTTCGATTAAACAAGGACTATTTCTTGTACAACGCTCAACTCTCTTCGGGTATAACTACGGCGGTAACTAATAAACGAACCATGCTATTTCCATTATTGTTTGACAATATGATTACGTCTTGAATGAGGTACTTTTGGTTACGTTTGGCTGAAATTCATAGAATAGTTTTCAGTAAAACAAGTTCTAAACTTTATACCGATTTCAACTCTTCACGGGTGTAATTATGGCTATAATTAAAAAAATGAACAACACTTATTATTATTATTGTCAGCAAATGGGATGACATCTGTAACGAGATACGTTTGGTAAAATTTGGCTACAAACCGTGAAATTGTTTTTGGTGAAAAAACGGCTAATCTTCGTACCGTGCTGAACGATCGTCAGGAGTAATTACTGCGATATCAGTAAAACGAACCATACGATTTCTGTGATTGTTTGATAATAAGATGAAGACTTCAGCGAGCTAATATTGGTTACTTTTGGCTGAAATTTGTCGCACTGTTTTCGAGTAAACAAGGACTATTTCTTGTACAACGCTCATCTCTCTTCGGGTATAACTACGGCGGTAACTAATAAACGAACCATGCGATTTCCATTATTGTTTGACAATATGATTACGTCTTGAATGGGGTACTTTTGGTTACGTTTGGCTGAAATTCGTAGAATAGTTTTCAGTAAAACAAGGTCTAAACTTTATACCGTATTCAACTCTTCACGGGTGTAGTTATGGCTATAATTAAAAAAATTAACAACACTATTATTATTGTCAGCAAATGGGATGACATCTGTAACGAGATACGTTAGGTAAAGTTTGGCTACAAACCGTGAAATTGTTTTTGGTGAAAAAAGGGCTAATCTTCGTACTGTGCTGAACGATCGTCAGGAGTAATTACTGCGATATCAGTAAAACGAACCATACGATTTCTGTGATTGTTTGATAATAAGATGAAGACTTCAGCGAGCTAATATTGGTTACTTTTGGCTGAAATTTGTCGCACTGTTTTCGAGTAAACAAGGACTATTTCTTGTACAACGCTCAACTCTCTTCGGGTATAACTACGGCGGTAACTAATAAACGAACCATGCGATTTCCATTATTGTTTGACAATATGATTACGTCTTCAATGAGGTACTTTTGGTTACGTTTGGCTGAAATTCGTAGAATAGATTTCTGTAAAACAAGCACTATTCTTTGTACCATATTCAACTCTTCACGGGTGTAATTATGGCTATAATTAAAAAAATGAACAACACATTATTATAGTCAGGAAATGTGATGACATCTGTAACGAGATACGTTTGGTAAAGTTTGGCTACAAACCGTGAAATTGTTTTTGGTGAAAAAAGGGCTAATCTTCGTACCGTGCTGAACGATCGTCAGGAGTAATTACTGCGATATCAGTAAAACGAACCATACGATTTCTGTGATTGTTTGATAATCAGATGAAGACTTCAGCGAGCTAATATTGGTTACTTTTGGCTGAAATTTGTCGCACTGTTTTCGAGTAAACAAGGACTATTTCTTGTACAACGCTTAACTCTCTTCGGGTATAACTACGGCGGTAACTAATAAACGAACCATGCGATTTCCATTATTGTTTGACAATATGATTACGTCTTCAATGAGGTACTTTTGGTTACGTTTGGCTGAAATTCGTAGAATAGATTTCTGTAAAACAAGCACTATTCTTTGTACCACTCTCCACTATGATCGGGCATAATTTCGGCGTTAACAGGAAAACGAACCATACGATTTCCATTATCGTTTGATAGTATGATTAGGTCTTCAGTGAGGTAATTTTGGTTAGGTTTGGCTGAAATTCGTGGAATAGTTTTCGACTAAACAAGGACAATTGTAGTAAAACACTCCTCTTTGGGTATAATTACGGCGGTATCTTTGAAGCGAACCATGCGATTTCTGTTATTGTTTTATAATATGATGAAGTCTTCAATCAGGTACTATTGGTTACGTTTGGATGAAATTCGTGGAATAGTTTTCGGTAAAACAAGGTCTAAACTTTATAATAAACTGTCCACGCGTATAATTATGGCTGTAATTAAAAAAACGTACAACACGATTATTATTATTGTCAGGAAATGGGATGACATCTGTAACGAGATACGTTTGGTAAAGTTTGGCTACAAACCGTGAAATTGTTTTTGGTGAAAAAAGGGCTAATCTTTGTACCGTGCTGAACGGTCGTCAGGTGTAATTACTGCGATATCTGTAAAACGAACCATACGATTTCTGTGATTGTTTGATAATAAGATGAAGACTTCATCGAGCTAATATTGGTTACTTTTGGCTGAAATTTGTCGCACTGTTTTCGATTAAACAAGGACTATTTCTTGTACAACGCTCAACTCTCTTCGGGTATAACTACGGCGGTAACTAATAAACGAACCATGCTATTTCCATTATTGTTTGACAATATGATTACGTCTTGAATGGGGTACTTTTGGTTACGTTTGGCTGAAATTCGTAGAATAGTTTTCAGTAAAACAAGGTCTAAACTTTATACCGATTTCAACTCTTCACGGGTGTAATTATGGCTATAATTAAAAAAATGAACAACACTATTATTATTATTGTCAGCAAATGGGATGACATCTGTAACGAGATACGTTTGGTAAAATTTGGCTACAAACCGTGAAATTGTTTTTGGTGAAAAAAGGGCTAATCTTCGTACTGTGCTGAACGATCGTCAGGAGTAATTACTGCGATATCAGTAAAACGAACCATACGATTTCTGTGATTGTTTGATAATAAGATGAAGACTTCAGCGAGCTAATATTGGTTACTTTTGGCTGAAATTTGTCGCACTGTTTTCGAGTAAACAAGGACTATTTCTTGTACAACGCTCATCTCTCTTCGGGTATAACTACGGCGGTAACTAATAAACGAACCATGCGATTTCCATTATTGTTTGACAATATGATTACGTCTTGAATGAGGTACTTTTGGTTACGTTTGGCTGAAATTCGTAGAATAGTTTTCAGTAAAACAAGGTCTAAACTTTATACCGTATTCAACTCTTCACGGGTGTAGTTATGGCTATAATTAAAAAAATTAACAACACTATTATTATTGTCAGCAAATGGGATGACATCTGTAACGAGATACGTTAGGTAAAGTTTGGCTACAAACCGTGAAATTGTTTTTGGTGAAAAAAGGGCTAATCTTCGTACTGTGCTGAACGATCGTCAGGAGTAATTACTGCGATATCAGTAAAACGAACCATACGATTTCTGTGATTGTTTGATAATAAGATGAAGACTTCAGCGAGCTAATATTGGTTACTTTTGGCTGAAATTTGTCGCACTGTTTTCGAGTAAACAAGGACTATTTCTTGTACAACGCTTAACTCTCTTCGGGTATAACTACGGCGGTAACTAATAAACGAACCATGCGATTTCCATTATTGTTTGACAATATGATTACGTCTTAATGAGGTACTTTTGGTTACGTTTGGCTGAAATTCGTAGAATAGATTTCTGTAAAACAAGCACTATTCTTTGTACCACTCTCCACTATGATCGGGCATAATTTCGGCGTTAACAGGAAAACGAACCATACGATTTCCATTATCGTTTGATAGTATGATTAGGTCTTCAATGAGGTACTTTTGGTTACGTTTGGCTGAAATTCGTAGAATAGATTTCTGTAAAACAAGCACTATTCTTTGTACCACTCTCCACTATGATCGGGCATAATTTCGGCGTTAACAGGAAAACGAACCATACGATTTCCATTATCGTTTGATAGTATGATTAGGTCTTCAGTGAGGTAATTTTGGTTAGGTTTGGCTGAAATTCGTGGAATAGTTTTCGACTAAACAAGGACAATTGTAGTAAAACACTCCTCTTTGGGTATAATTACGGCGGTATCTTTGAAGCGAACCATGCGATTTCTGTTATTGTTTTATAATATGATGAAGTCTTCAATCAGGTACTATTGGTTACGTTTGGATGAAATTCGTGGAATAGTTTTCGGTAAAACAAGGTCTAAACTTTATAATAAACTGTCCACGCGTATAATTATGGCTGTAATTAAAAAAACGTACAACACGATTATTATTATTGTCAGGAAATGGGATGACATCTGTAACGAGATACGTTTGGTAAAGTTTGGCTACAAACCGTGAAATTGTTTTTGGTGAAAAAAGGGCTAATCTTTGTACCGTGCTGAACGGTCGTCAGGTGTAATTACTGCGATATCTGTAAAACGAACCATACGATTTCTGTTATTGTTTGATAATCAGATGAAGACTTCAGCGAGCTAATATTGGTTACTTTTGGCTGAAATTTGTCGCACTGTTTTCGAGTAAACAAGGACTATTTCTTGTACAACGCTCAACTCTCTTCGGGTATAACTACGGCGGTAACTAATAAACGAACCATGCGATTTCCATTATTGTTTGACAATATGATTAGGTCTTCAATGGGGTACTTTTGGTTACGTTTGGCTGAAATTCGTAGAATAGATTTCTGTAAAACAAGCACTATTCTTTGTACCATATTCAACTCTTCACGGGTGTAGTTATGGCTATAATTAAAAAAATGAACAACACATTATTATTGTCAGGAAATGTGATGACATCTGTAACGAGATACGTTTGGTAAAGTTTGGCTACAAACCGTGAAATTGTTTTTGGTGAAAAAACGGCTAATCTTCGTACCGTGCTGAACGATCGTCAGGAGTAATTACTGCGATATCAGTAAAACGAACCATACGATTTCTGTGATTGTTTGATAATAAGATGAAGACTTCAGCGAGCTAATATTGGTTACTTTTGGCTGAAATTTGTCGCACTGTTTTCGATTAAACAAGGACTATTTCTTGTACAACGCTCATCTCTCTTCGGGTATAACTACGGCGGTAACTAATAAACGAACCATGCGATTTCCATTATTGTTTGACAATATGATTACGTCTTGAATGAGGTACTTTTGGTTACGTTTGGCTGAAATTCATAGAATAGTTTTCAGTAAAACAAGGTCTAAACTTTATACCATATTCAACTCTTCACGGGTGTAATTATGGCTATAATTAAAAAAATTAACAACACTATTATTATTGTCAGCAAATGGGATGACATCTGTAACGAGATACGTTAGGTAAAGTTTGGCTATAAACCGTGAAATTGTTTTTGGTGAAAAAAGGGCTAATCTTCGTACCGTGCTGAACGATCGTCAGGAGTAATTACTGCGATATCAGTAAAACGAACCATAAGATTTCTGTGATTGTTTGATAATAAGATGAAGACTTCAGCGAGCTAATATTGGTTACTTTTGGCTGAAATTTGTCGCACTGTTTTCGAGTAAACAAGGACTATTTCTTGTACAACGCTAAACTCTCTTCGGGTATAACTACGGCGGTAACTAATAAACGAACCATGCGATTTCCATTATTGTTTGACAATATGATTACGTCTTCAATGAGGTACTTTTGGTTACGTTTGGCTGAAATTCGTAGAATAGATTTCTGTAAAACAAGCACTATTCTTTGTACCACTCTCCACTATGATCGGGCATAATTTCGGCGTTAACAGGAAAACGAACCATACGATTTCCATTATCGTTTGATAGTATGATTAGGTCTTCAGTGAGGTAATTTTGGTTAGGTTTGGCTGAAATTCGTGGAATAGTTTTCGACTAAACAAGGACAATTGTAGTAAAACACTCCTCTTTGGGTATAATTACGGCGGTATCTTTGAAGCGAACCATGCGATTTCTGTTATTGTTTTATAATATGATGAAGTCTTCAATCAGGTACTATTGGTTACGTTTGGATGAAATTCGTGGAATAGTTTTCGGTAAAACAAGGTCTAAACTTTATAATAAACTGTCCACGCGTATAATTATGGCTGTAATTAAAAAAACGTACAACACGATTATTATTATTGTCAGGAAATGGGATGACATCTGTAACGAGATACGTTTGGTAAAGTTTGGCTACAAACCGTGAAATTGTTTTTGGTGAAAAAAGGGCTAATCTTTGTACCGTGCTGAACGGTCGTCAGGTGTAATTACTGCGATATCTGTAAAACGAACCATACGATTTCTGTGATTGTTTGATAATAAGATGAAGACTTCATCGAGCTAATATTGGTTACTTTTGGCTGAAATTTGTCGCACTGTTTTCGATTAAACAAGGACTATTTCTTGTACAACGCTCAACTCTCTTCGGGTATAACTACGGCGGTAACTAATAAACGAACCATGCTATTTCCATTATTGTTTGACAATATGATTACGTCTTGAATGAGGTACTTTTGGTTACGTTTGGCTGAAATTCGTAGAATAGTTTTCAGTAAAACAAGGTCTAAACTTTATACCGTATTCAACTCTTCACGGGTGTAGTTATGGCTATAATTAAAAAAAATTAACAACACTATTATTATTGTCAGCAAATGGGATGACATCTGTAACGAGATACGTTAGGTAAAGTTTGGCTACAAACCGTGAAATTGTTTTTGGTGAAAAAACGGGGTAATCTTCGTACCGTGCTGAACGATCGTCAGGAGTAATTACTGCGATATCAGTAAAACGAACCATACGATTTCTGTGATTGTTTGATAATAAGATGAAGACTTCAGCGAGCTAA
>JAODUO010007112.1:0-17577 GCA_025642075.2 Ridgeia piscesae
ATTTTTACCCCCACATTTTTGGAATAAGTTTTAAAAAAATTTTTGGGGTGCCTTGCTTTTCAATAATCCCTCCCCGAAAAGAAAGTTCTTGGTGTAATGGTGTTAAAAACCTTTTTTAACCCCGGGGAATTTTTTTAGGCCACACCAAAAAAAGTAAAAAATATTTTTTTCAAAAAATTAAATGGATTGCCTTTTTTTTCACTGAGAACAATTTCGGGCTAACATGCTTTTTTTTTTTTTAAACTGACGTCACCAAGTCTCGAGTTAGGCATTTGAAGGGAAACGGATCATTTGACGCTTTTTATTTTTTTTTTTTTTTTTAGGATTTAAAGTAAAAAAATATTTTAATGAGAAAAATTTCCTTTCGGGAGGGAAAAAAGCCAAACCCCAATTCTTAAAATAAAAAGGGGGATTTCGTTTCAAAATTATCTCCAAAATGAATGTGTTTTAAGAAACATGTTATTTTATAACCAAAACAAAAAAAAAAAAAAAATTTGCTCCAAATGCTTATTACGGGTTTAGGGCCCTTTTTAAAAAAAATGATTAACATTCCTTTTGGCTAATATTTCGGCAGAGATTTACCCCTTTCCCATCCATGGTAAATTGTTTCATTTCATTGCAAATAAACCTTTTTTAACCAAATTTTAAAAATTTTAACAATATGCCAAAAAAAATGTTTTAATCAATCTGCAATGGCCCGCCAAATAGATGTTTCTTTAAAGAATAACTAGCAGATTGCTACGCGCAAAGGCCCCTAAATGGATTTTGTGGAAATTTTTTTCTTTAGTTTCTGAAAGGAATGATTTCAAATTTTTAAACAAAAAAAAATTATACAAAATTTTTAAAAAAAAAGAATGTTTTTTTCCCCCTTTTAAAAATTTTTTTTAAAAAACATAAAAAACCCCCGCCGTTATATTTTTGGGTTCCCCTTCTTTAAAAAATAATTAAAACCCACTTTTTTTTAACACAAAAATTTTTTAAAACATCTAATTCGTTCGGTAAAATGGATTTTCCTGGTTTTTTTTCCCCCCCCCCCGGGGGGGCCCCACCCTTTTTTTTGGGGCTAAGGGAAAAAGGTTTTGCATCCGGGGGTAACCCCAGTGCTTTTTTTTTCCCTTCCCCTATCCCAATAATTTTTATTTTATTTTATATTTAAAATGTAAAAATTTTTTTTCCCCAATTTGGGGCCCAAATTTTTTTTTAAAAAAAAAAATTTTTTTTTCCGGGAAAAAGGGGGGGTTTTTTTTTAATCCTTTTTTTTTTACAAAATTTTTGGCCTTCCCCTCGCCCAGAGGACCAGATAGTATACGTCAACCAATGGCGCTGTCCCAACAAGGCACACGGTGGCGCCACTGTTACAAAACTATACGTTTCCTGCACATAGTATACAGAGGAACACACCTTATGGTTTACCATATGAAATACACGGTAAGTGCCGCAAACCGTACAGAGACAAATGGTACACAGCTCTAGTAGTAATGACATTGTTCTCACTATGTCTTTGTTATAATGCACGTAATCACGACGAAATAATATCCAATTCTTGCTCATCTCCACACGTTAGTGTTAACGTGCTTGAGTCTGTGTTAGCTTTACAGCGACTAGAAAGCAACGTGTGCGTTTAATGCTATAGTATGTTACACAAGCATGCAGGACAATACCATCGCGCTTGGTGTTAGTGTGGATAGAACGATGCTACCTCGAGACACGAACCTTCTACATATGACGTTCTGGCGGAGATGCGTCCGGGCATGACGATGACCCTGGCAGTCTGGAGTAGCGAGTGGGTCGTGGAGACGGTCTGTAGCTCCTCCCTACACACCGGACACTGCATTCGCGTCTCAAACGTGCCGACTTGAGCGGGCCGGCACCGCAGTAGGAAGTGATCATCGGCAAGTTCGGTCATACTGAACGAGGGCATTAGACTCGACGTCATCGGTCGTTGTTTGGACGTCACTGGCCTTTGCTGTTCGGTTGACTTGACACCTTCTTCCGGTGACGTCGACTGTGCGTCCAGTCCCACCTGGTGATGGTACACGGGGAAGTGCGGGGTGACGTGTCACGTGCCACCCGTTACGATGAAGATGTGTCCATTGGTGATGTTTGCTCACGAACTTTGCCGGTGTCATGCGACGTCCGGACTGCTCCGTTTCCTTCTTGCGGACAAACTGTCCAAGTTCTGTCAGAGATCTGCAGCCATGCGGCCGGTGAAGACGAGCTGGTGCCACGTGCTACCCGCTTGGATGAAGCCATCGGCCTGCCCGACGAGTCTGCCGCGACCAAGCGCTCGGTGTCTACTTTCGTCAGGAGGAATTAGCGCTGCCGGGAACGGACTTCCTTTCACTGGGTCGCCGCGCCATCGAACGTCGACTAAACAGCCAGCATCAAGGTGATGAAGACTTGGCAGAGTCCACGATACTCGCACAGTTCCATTAGTTTGACCCTGAATGGACGACTGGCATGAGATTGTCTCCGAATCGTGCAAGACTGACACTGTTATGTCGCCGTCATTCACAGGCTTAGCTTGTGATAACAGGTCGCCTTGAATGTTCCGAAGTTCTAGACTGAAGACGTTCTGTGATCCAAGAAGGGGCACCTGAAGACTGTGACGGGACTGTTCACTGACCGACGTCTCCTGCGCTGAGATGTCCCGTGTCTGTTTGTCACTCGATTTCGGCTTGATTTTCAAGGCAAACAAGATTGCGTCGATTAGCATATATCGGCTGGGCAAGAGGGATTTCGTGTGGTGGGATGGTGTTGACAAGGTGTACTGTAGCACGCCATTCTGAAATGTTATGCCATACGTTCGACGGGTGTCGTCAGCATGCGGAAGAACCACTTCCACACTGTTGATCTGTTGAAGACTGTCTTCGGCTCCAGATGCTGATATGAATGACACCGCATCGATAAACGGTTTCATCGCCTCCTCCAGCCTGCTCGAATACTGAGCCATTACGTCTCCTGGCAGGTTTGGGTGGTGTAGTACCCCGAACTTATTCGGTGTGCTTAGCGAAGGTACTGTTGCTGACAACGTGAGGGACACGTTATCCATAGCCAGACCTTTCGCCAACCGCGTCATCTTCTGACCGAGAGCGTGTTTGAGCTGATCGTTCTTCACGGTGTCTGTGAGAGATTGCAAGCCTCTGAAGAATGGACATTCTTCGTACGTACCGATATCTGCATAGCGCTGCGCCTGGCCAGAGATATCCGCTATTTCGCTTTCGTCTTCAAATATAACCTTTTTGCAGCTAACGATCAATGACGGCCCTGATTTCCCCAAGGGGGGCGTCGTTGAAATTTTTTTCATAGTCAAAATTTTCGAAACTTTTTGGGAAGAAAAAGTACGGCGACTTGGGGTCCTTCCCCGTTCCCCTCCATTTTTTCCTTCCCCCAAAGTTAATAAAACCCGTTTCTAATCTGTCCACGTCGTCATTTAATGTGAAAAATTGCCGCCTCAATATCTTTTTTGGAAAACCCTTTACCCCAGATGTCCCGCAATGTTGATTTTGCGGAAGGGGGAAGGACGCCTGGGCCAATTTTCCAGCAGAAAATGATCGAAATTTTCTAAGGGTCCCCCGAATGCTTGAATAGGGACCGTAGAGAAGGGGGGAAAAAGGGCCCTTCGCATATAGAGACTTTCCCCTTTCGGGGCCCCGTTTTGTTCCCCCCGACTTGATTTTTCCCTTTCTTTCCCACCCGACGTTAGTATTCTTTGTTTTCCTTTTGAAACCTTTTTCTGTTCAAAATCCAGAATGAGACATTAAAGAAATCGGGCGTGTTGTTTTAGCGACTTTAATGTGCCATTTCCAGACGAGCTGGACGGTTGATTCGCTGAGGACCCGACGCAGGCACGCGCTACGTTTCTGTCCATGTATGGAAGCTGGTAGACGATACTCGTGGCTAGAATGGCACTGGGCGGACACAGATAACGCAGCGATTCCCTCGACAGACCAGCTATGACGTCATCCTCCTGGATCTTCCCCACTGTCATGTCTCCACCAAGTTCCTCGCCGAGTTTCTTCGCAAACTCTTCTGTCCGTTCGCGCAGATCTGTCACTGTCTCCTTCATCTGTTCCGATCCTTCGATCTGTTCACGCAGTCGTTGCAGCACGAAAGCATCAATGTCAGGTGGGGCCGTATCGGCGGAAGTTACGCTGATATGCAACGTTTTCGATCCGTCGTCGATCCACATTGTACGTTTCTTGCCAGCCTTTTTGCAAACTTCGAACGTGATGTTCTCGGCAACGTTCTCTAGGTCATGCCAGTGTGCAACCAGAACGTACTCGACCAGTTCTACCGTATGAGCTAAGTGTGTTCTGATGAACGTGAGTCTTTCCTTCATCGGGACGACGCTGTCTAGGCCTTTGAGCGTCACTCTGCCGTTGTTCTCTTGAACGTTGCTCAAATGTGCTTTGCGGGGGGAAGGTTTTCTTTCTTTTCCTTTTTGGCCCTTTGGTTTGAACCCGGGGCCCCAAACGATATCGACCACATAGTTCGGCTTCAACTCTTTCTGTCTCATGTCGTTGATCGTATCTTCATCCATGTAGCACGTCATGGTGTCCAGGTAGTGTTCGCAGTCTTCAACTTCGATTCGCAGTCGATGAAGGGAATACTGCTGCAGTACACGAGTTTCTCCGTGTTCTGCATCTGAGTTTGATTTCTCCATTTGTAGAGTTAGTTTGATGCCGAGCAGCTTCATCACCTGAAGAGAGGAATACACACGAATGATTTGGATTTTCGGGATTGCACAATTACCCGTCTTTTCAGTACTTATATATTCTGAAATACTAGTCTATTTTTAATCATAATCCCCTTAAAAACAGTATTAGATTAAGATACATACCAAACACAACCACACCCCCAAAACAAAAACCACAAAACCCCAACACAATATTTTTTTAAAAATTTAAAAAAAATTTTTAAAATTTAAAAATTAATTTATTTTTTATATTTTTTTTAAATTTATTTTATTAATTAATTTTTTTATTTAAAATTTTTAAATAATAAAAAAAAAAATTTAAAAAAAAATGAAACCCCCACACACACACACAAAAAATATATATATATATATATATATATATATATATATATATATATATATATATATATATATATATATATATATATATATAAAACCCCCTTTATTTTCCCATAAAGTTGAAGGGAGGGGGACGGGGGTTTTTCCCCGCACCGACACCCAACCCCCTTTCCGTTGTCAGTTTGTTCCATTCGGGCCCAGTCCCGTTTTTGAGGGTTTCCGAAGTTTGACGCTCTCTTTTTTTTGGAGATTTTTGGGATCGGGGGGAACGGGCCAGTCCGGCGGAAAAGTTAAATTTTTCGCCCCTTTTTTTTCCGCCGGGGGAACCACTTAAGGAAGCTTTTCCCAAATTTTCTCCCCCGGGGGGAATTTTCCCGGGCCAAAAGTTTTGGGAAAAGGGCCAAAAAATAACCAATTGGGGAAAAACTTCAAAAACCAAGTGCAAATAAATCCGAAAATTTTGAGAAAACATTTTAAAAAATAATAATAATAATAATAATAATAAAAATTTTAATAATAATAAAAAATAATAATTATTATTATTATTATAACTATTTTCTTATGCCCAATATTCTTGAGAGAAATGAACGCCCACTAACAGGGGGCCTACTGTTTATGTTGGGTTCAGCAAACATTTTTATTTGTTACCTGTGGACTGTTTACGCTATCTTTGTATGGCAATATAAGGACAAATAAAGAATCTATGACCCGAACTTATCCTACCTCGATCAAACTTACCTGTATGTCCGGAGTCGTCTTCCATGACGCATACATTGAGCGCGTTCTGCTGCTTGGCCGTGTCCAGCAGTAACGTTAGACTGTTGACGCACCCGCCGGCGGCGGCATAATGCAGTAACGTCTGCGACTTCGCGTTCTTGTCGACCAAATCCGGCTGGACAGCTTGGATGTAGACCCATGCCATGTGGTCACGCTGCACGGCGAGAGCATGTGGCGGGCAAGGGAAAACACTTTTGTGTTGTTCCATAAAACCCCGGGAAGGCCAAGGGGCCATGTGGTCTCCAAAACAAACCCAAACCCGCCCCGGGTCTTTTTATCCCCAGCAGCCTTTGCGTGTTCAAGTAACACACGCAGCGTGTCCATGTGGCCTGACGCCTGAGCGTACTGGACTGGTGTGACGCCGTATTCGTCAACACGGGAGAAGCCGGGAACGTTTTTTTCCCAAGGAAACTTTGTCAGCGCCGACAAACCGGAGGCGGCGAAAGGAATGTTGGTCGCCGTACAGGGGGGGTTGTCCACATCCCCGAAGACGGCCCTGCTTTTCCCGGGCCGTTTTTTAAAAACAAAAGGTCGTCTTCAAAACCCCTTCGGTTGTGCCTTTGGGGGCACCTTTGGGGGCCGGGCCCCCCTGATTTTTCGAGGGGGCCAGGTTAAACTTCGTCCCCCTTTTTAAATGCGGGGCCGCCCCTGGTGGGGTTCAACCAAAAACCCGGACTCTTGGGGGTTGGCCGGTTTGAAATTCCCAAACGACGGGGCTTTTTAACAAAAAAAAAAAGGGGAATTTTAACCTTTTTCCCCCAAGGAGGGCCCGAAACAGGTGGGAGCCGGAACAAATACCTTCAAAAAACCGCCAAATTTTTGGGGGCCTTTTCCATCATTTCAACCGTTTTATGTTTCGGGGTTTTGACCCCAGCCCCCGCCTTGAATAAAATGTGGGGCGGGCACGGTTTCTTTTAAGGCGCAAATTATACCGCCGCCCTTTCTTTTTTCCGCCGGGGTCACCCCCAAAGGCCCCCAAGGTTTTTGCACCCTTGGCGAAAATGCCCCAAATTACCTTGGGCGGGTCCGCCGCTCTTCCTGCCGTGCCCCCCTTGGGGTTAAAGGCAAAAATTCCCACCCCCGAACCGAAAACAGGCCCGGTTGTTTGGGGTTTTTTACTCAATCGGGTAAGAGTCCCCCCGCGATTACCGTCCTTTTGAAAAAGGGGACCAAAAAGATCCGCCCGGGAAAAAAAGTGCTTGAAAGGAAAGGGCCAGCGGGCCACTTTTAGGGGGTTGCCTTTGGACTCCCGTTTTGCCCAGTTCGGGTTTGGTCAAGGGTTGGGGGGTTTCTTCCTTTCCCAACCCCCGGGCCGGGCCGGGGTTTTTAAGGAAAACCCGGCGGGGGTACCAAGGGGGACAATCCCTGCCAAGGGGCTCAAAAAGTCTTTTCCTGGGACGGGGGGTTTTCGGGGTTTAACTGGTTTCCAAGGCCCTTTGAAAAATTTGAAAAGGAAAAAATGAAAATTGGGGGTCTGGCCATTTTCGGGACCCCCCTTCTTTTTGGTTTTTTCCGCAGCCCCTTCCCAGGCCGCCGCCTTGTAGCCCTCAAACAGGCTCGCAACATCGGACTGTTCACAACGTCGAAACACAACCTTTCGAAGAAAGAGAAAACAAGCCTATTCTTATGCGAGATCACGGATCAATTGGCGTACACCACAAGAACATTGGCTGGTAAAGAGCCGCCGTTTTGCGGAAAAACCACAGAAGCAGGTCTGAACAATGCAGACGAATGCATCACTGCAATTCTGCAAAGCCTTGGAACAGTTAAACCGATGCCGACGTCCCAGAGCGACTTGTTGAGCTTGGCAGCAGTTGTCGTTGGTACTCGCCGATTCTACACGTCGCTGCAGAGTGCACATGTTCTTGCGGCACAAGTACAGACACGTAACATCGAGACAACCTTGACAACCTCGACTGGCAAAACGCAGTCCAAGCAACATAAAGATGCCACTGAACACAGCGTTTCTCTCTTTCAACTTGCACTTCACTTTCTCATGAGACGGATCACTGTTCGCTCTAGAAACACGACACTCAATCGTGCGATGGACCGCGAGACCATCACTTTACTGACGTCGGTAAACAATGTAGAGTCGGCACTGCTGGCCACAACAACATCGTCTTTGTTGTCACCTGTTATGCGCACTCTCCTTGAAGTGGACACAACAGGTGCCGTCAACTGTGACCCACAGAAGTATTTGCGCATTTTCTCATTCGCCCTAAAGAACGCACCTGACTGCGCTACTCAGCTGGCGAATGTGCTACGAGACCGGCCTGACTCCGGCGACAGAGATGCGCTGGCGTGCCTTGCGCTACAAGAAGCCGTCTACCACGGTGCAGATGCCACTGTTCAAGCACTTCTGAAAGTAGGTCAAAACCCCAGCAGACGTATCGTTGATGTTGACCTGGCCCTGGGACTGGCAGAAGAACTTCCGGTTCGTCACTTCCGGCCCACCTGGTCGGCCCTGCATGTAGCAATCGCCAAAGGCCACAGCTCCCTCTTTGTTACACTGTGGAATGTCGTTGGGAATTATAATTCACCAGCAACCGTCGTCAACGGATCCGATATGTGGAACGAACTACTGTATATGTCGGCCGCATATGGTAATGACGAAGTGAGAACCTGTCTCACCGGAAAAGGCTGTCAGTATACGGCACTAAGCAACGACGTTGATGGGCTGCTGTCTCGGAAGATCGACACCAGGTCGATGTGCTTGACTGCTGTAAAGAACGGCCACGAAAGATACGCAGAGACCGTCTTCGGTGATGTGACGTCACACGCCACAGCCCTGTGCGACGAACACGAACAGACCAACATCTACCATTACGCCGCCTACAACGGTTTGTCGGCGCTGACAAAGTCTCTCTTGGAAAACAACGTTCCTGGCTTCTCCCGTGTTGACGAATACGGCGTCACACCAGTCCAGTACGCTCAGGCGTCAGGCCACATGGACACGCTGCGTGTGTTACTTGAACACGCAAAGGCTGCTGGGACGAGTCCAAAACTGAGTCCCTGGGGACTGTATGGCGCGCTTCGTTTCATGGAGCATCATCACATGCCCGTTGGCCATACTCCGACACGGGTTTCGACAGCAGAACTAACACAGAATGCGAGTAGTTTCGAGAGCGTCGCCGGGCAGTACATTGCACATGCTCTCGCCGTGCAGCGTGACCACATGGCATGGGTCTACATCCAAGCTGTCCAGCCGGATTTGGTCGACAAGAACGCGAAGTCGCAGACGTTACTGCATTATGCCGCCGCCGGCGGGTGCGTCAACAGTCTAACGTTACTGCTGGACACGGCCAAGCAGCAGAACGCGCTCAATGTATGCGTCATGGAAGACGACTCCGGACATACAGGTAAGTTTGATCGAGGTAGTGATAAGTTCGGGTCATAGATTCTTTATTTGTCCTTATATTGCCATACAAAGATAGCGTAAACAGTCCACAGGTAACAATATAGCAATATGTTAAATGTACTGACTTACGCTAACATAAACAGTAGGCATCCCCTGTTAGTGGTCGTTCATTTCTCTGCAAGAATATTGGCGCATAAGAAGTAGTTATAATAATAATAATAATTATTATTATTATTATTATTATTATTATTATTATTATTATTATTATTATTATTATTATTAAATGTTTTCTCAAAGCAACTGTCAGGATTGTCAGGTTGATACCTTGTACAAGTGTCAACGTGTGTCATATGTTTGCATCCACAGCGTTGAGTTATGCTGTCGATGCGGGCAACATCGACTGCGCCGAACTTCTACTGGCAACGGGAGGCTTGCATCCAGGGCGCTGGGAGAAGACACGAGAGAAATTGCTGCACTTGGCGGTGAGATTCAACCGCGAGCAGTTTGTCAAGCTTCTAGTCGCGTCGCAGGCGGAAGGGACGACAATTGAACTGCCGCCGGACTGGCAGTGTCAAACGATCCAGAACAATCTCACAAAGCTAGAGAGCGTCAAACTTCGGCAACCGTCAAAAGCGGACACAGACGAATGGTCCCGAATGGAACAAACTGACAACGAGAGCGGCGTGTGGGTGTCGGATGCGGAACATACAGTCCACTCCGTTCAACTTGCACTGGACAAAGGGGGATTTATATATATATATATATATATATATATATATATATATATATATATATATATATATATATATATATATATATATATATATATATATATTGTGTGTGTGTGTGTGTGTGTGTGGTGGTGTTTGGTGTTTGTGTGTGTGTGTGTGTGTGTGTGTGTGTGTGTGTGTGTGTGTGTGTTTTGTGTGTGTGTGTGTGTGTGTGTGTGTGTGTGTGTGTGTGTGTGTGTGTGTGTGTGTGTGTGTGTGTTTGGTATGTATCTTAATCTAATACTGTGTTTGTGTGTGTGTGTGTGTGTGTGTGTGTGTGTGTGTGTGTGTGTGTGTGTGTGTGTGTGTGTGTGTGTGTGTGTGTGTGTGTGTGTGTTTTTTGGTATGTATCTGAATCTAATACTGTTTCTTACAGGTGCATACTGATAAATAGACTAGTATTTCAGAATATATAAGTACTGAAAAGACGGGTAATTGTGCAATCCCGAAAATCCAAATCATTCGTGTGTATTCCTCTCTTCAGGTGATGAAGCTGCTCGGCATCAAACTAACTCTACAAATGGAGAAATCAAACTCAGATGCAGAACACGGAGAAACTCGTGTACTGCAGCAGTATTCCCTTCATCGACTGCGAATCGAAGTTGAAGACTGCGAACACTACCTGGACACCATGACGTGCTACATGGATGAAGATACGATCAACGACATGAGACAGAAAGAGTTGAAGCCGAACTATGTGGTCGATATCGTTGTCGGTCAACCAGCCAAAAAGAAGAAGAAAACTCCTGCAGTTGACCCTAGTTCAGTCAAATGGGTGTTTCGCATGGGTGATGATGGTCAAGCGAAATCAGACCCAGAGCATTTACCTATCTGGTACGTCTTGCGAGCCCACTACGTCGAATGTGTTTGTTTGCGAGCACATTTGAGCAACGTTCAAGAGAACAACGGCAGAGTGACGCTCAAAGGCCTAGACAGCGTCGTCCCGATGAAGGAAAGACTCACGTTCATCAGAACACACTTAGCTCATACGGTAGAACTGGTCGAGTACGTTCTGGTTGCACACTGGCATGACCTAGAGAACGTTGCCGAGAACATCACGTTCGAAGTTTGCAAAAAGGCTGGCAAGAAACGTACAATGTGGATCGACGACGGATCGAAAACGTTGCATATCAGCGTAACTTCCGCCGATACGGCCCCACCTGACATTGATGCTTTCGTGCTGCAACGACTGCGTGAACAGATCGAAGGATCGGAACAGATGAAGGAGACAGTGACAGATCTGCGCGAACGGACAGAAGAGTTTGCGAAGAAACTCGGCGAGGAACTTGGTGGAGACATGACAGTGGGGAAGATCCAGGAGGATGACGTCATAGCTGGTCTGTCGAGGGAATCGCTGCGTTATCTGTGTCCGCCCAGTGCCATTCTAGCCACGAGTATCGTCTACCAGCTTCCATACATGGACAGAAACGTAGCGCGTGCCTGCGTCGGGTCCTCAGCGAATCAACCGTCCACGCTCGTCTGGAAATGGCACATTAAAGTCGCTATAAACAACACGCCTGATTACTTGAGATGTCTGCGATTCTGGATTGAATCAGAAGGCTTCACTGACACACAGAAACGAGATCGACTTCTTGTGATGAGGGATTACAGAGGCAAAATCAAGGCGCACGTGAACCCGCAGGATGTTGATGACGAGCTCGTGCTCGGACGGTGGGAGTCATTCAGTCTGGTCGAGTGTTTGGTAGCAAGGGACGACACACAGCACAGCGAGTCGACTTCGTCTCATGCATGGGAGTAATGTACCGAACAACGCGTGGAGTTGAAGACTTTGTAGAACATCTTCCAAATGTACTCAACGTCGGGTGGGAAGCAAAGGACAAATCAGTCGCGGAACTAGACGCCCTGAGAGGAGACGTACTCGTATATGCGAACGACCATTTCCGTCGGCCGCCACTTCTCTACGGTCCAGTATTGCAAGCATTCAATGTGAAGGACCACCGATTAGAAATTGCGACTCATTTGCTGCTGGAGAAATTGGCCAACATCGAACGTCACTTGACGGCGTACACCTTCTGCAAAGTCAACATTGCGTGGACATCGTGGAGTAGGTTTGCCAAAAATGATGGACTTGAGCGACTGGCAATATTCACATTACTGACGACAGTGGACAGATTAGAAGCGGCTGTTGATATCAACATGGGGCAGCTAGAGGAGCCAGTGGAGGGGCCAACAGAGGACACGGACCACAAGTCGCCGTACTTCTTCTTCCAAAATGTTACGATACATTTTGACTATGACCCCTCAATACTGGAAAATACTGAGAAGCAAGTGGCAGAGGCGTCTCCCTGGACGCTTGTGAAATCAGGGCCGTCATTGATCGTTAGCTGCAAAAAGGTTATATTTGAAGACGAAAGCGAAATAGCGGATATCTCTGGCCAGGCGCAGCGCTATGCAGATATCGGTACGTACGAAGAATGTCCATTCTTCAGAGGCTTGCAATCTCTCACAGACACCGTGAAGAACGATCAGCTCAAACACGCTCTCGGTCAGAAGATGACGCGGTTGGCGAAAGGTCTGGCTATGGATAACGTGTCCCTCACGTTGTCAGCAACAGTACCTTCGCTAAGCACACCGAATAAGTTCGGGGTACTACACCACCCAAACCTGCCAGGAGACGTAATGGCTCAGTATTCGAGCAGGCTGGAGGAGGCGATGAAACCGTTTATCGATGCGGTGTCATTCATATCAGCATCTGGAGCCGAAGACAGTCTTCAACAGATCAACAGTGTGGAAGTGGTTCTTCCGCATGCTGACGACACCCGTCGAACGTATGGCATAACATTTCAGAATGGCGTGCTACAGTACACCTTGTCAACACCATCCCACCACACGAAATCCCTCTTGCCCAGCCGATATATGCTAATCGACGCAATCTTGTTTGCCTTGAAAATCAAGCCGAAATCGAGTGACAAACAGACACGGGACATCTCAGCGCAGGAGACGTCGGTCAGTGAACAGTCCCGTCACAGTCTTCAGGTGCCCCTTCTTGGATCACAGAACGTCTTCAGTCTAGAACTTCGGAACATTCAAGGCGACCTGTTATCACAAGCTAAGCCTGTGAATGACGGCGACATAACAGTGTCAGTCTTGCACGATTCGGAGACAATCTCATGCCAGTCGTCCATTCAGGGTCAAACTAATGGAACTGTGCGAGTATCGTGGACTCTGCCAAGTCTTCATCACCTTGATGCTGGCTGTTTAGTCGACGTTCGATGGCGCGGCGACCCAGTGAAAGGAAGTCCGTTCCCGGCAGCGCTAATTCCTCCTGACGAAAGTAGACACCGAGCGCTTGGTCGCGGCAGACTCGTCGGGCAGGCCGATGGCTTCATCCAAGCGGGTAGCACGTGGCACCAGCTCGTCTATCACCGGCCGCATGGCTGCAGATCTCTGACAGAACTTGGACAGTTTGTCCGCAAGAAGGAAACGGAGCAGTCCGGACGTCGCATGACACCGGCAAAGTTCGTGAGCAAACATCACCAATGGACACATCTTCATCGTAACGGGTGGCACGTGACACGTCACCCCGCACTCCACGTGTACCATCACCAGGTGGGACTGGACGCACAGTCGACGTCACCGGAAGAAGGTGTCAAGTCAACCGAACAGCAAAGGCCAGTGACGTCCAAACAACGACCGATGACGTCGAGTCTAATGCCCTCGTTCAGTATGACCGAACTTGCCGATGATCACTTCCTACTGCGGTGCCGGCCCGCTCAAGTCGGCACGTTTGAGACGCGAATGCAGTGTCCGGTGTGTAGGGAGGAGCTACAGACCGTCTCCACGACCCACTCGCTACTCCAGACTGCCAGGGTCATCGTCATGCCCGGACGCATCTCCGCCAGAACGTCATATGTAGAAGGTTCGTGTCTCGAGGTAGTATAGTTCTATCCACACTAACACCAAGCGCGATGGTATTGTCCTGCATGCTTGTGTAACATACTATAGCATTAAACGTACACGTTGCTATCTAGTCGCTGTAAAGCTAACACAGACTCAAGCACGTTAACACTAACGTGTGGAGATGAGCAAGAATTGGATATTATTTCGTCGTGATTACGTGCATTATAACAAAGACATAGTGAGAACAATGTCATTACTACTAGAGCTGTGTACCATTTGTCTCTGTACGGTTTGCGGCACTTACCGTGTATTTCATATGGTACAACCATAAGGTGTGTTCCTCTGTATACTATGTGCAGGAAACGTATAGTTGTGTAACAGTGGCGCCACCGTGTGCCTTGTTGGGACAGCGCCATTGGTTGACGTATACTATCTGGTCCTCTGGGCGAGCGCTGGACAGGCCAGAATATGTTAAATGTAGTCTTTTCGTTTAACATTTTTAGTGAAGTCTACATGATTATGCTAGATTCAAAAGGCTTTTACTATTACCCATTGGCGATGTAACATACCGTATGGAATACCGGGTTTTCAATAAAACCGGTTTCAAAACCGTGCAAAGAAATATCGGATCAGCCGTATAGATATGTTACACACTTCTAACGATTGCCACCGTTTTCTTACAGAACTATCTGACGTGAGCACGGGACATATCAGGGTAAGACTTCTGGACAGTTTTGGCAACAGCGTCCCAGTAAGGCAACTGGAAGAACTACCGAAAATGTCATTCAGCCGATGCCGAGCGGAAGGGAACAACAAACAGCACTGCGACGTTACCGCGCCGGATGCAGACGACAACATACTTGATTTGTCTTTTGCGGCAATAACTGTCGCCGGAGACTATGTCCTGACACTAGATGGCAAGCAGATTGGTGATGTGGTCACCGTCGATGTATGTCCTCCTTGAGCCAGCAGATGTCGAGTCATCGGCGAACATCGTTAAAGACCATGTGAAATCACATTTTCTATTCCGAATCTGAATTAGATGTATTCTAAAAACTTTGTGTTAATATTCAAATTTGCAGTGGGATTTAATATTTTTCTAACACAGTAAAGGTAATAAACTTAGCTACAAATATACCGCACGATGTGTCAAGGATTTAGTTAGTGTTTAACTTGATGCCGTTTGAACATCGCGAATGTTTAATCCTGCAAGATATACACGGCTACGGGTATACTTGAGCTGTTATGGTGTTCAAACAAAATAACTCAAAAGTAAACAACATTCCTGTGTAGTCCAGCAACACATTTGTAGGTAAGATTATTGTTTTTATTGCTATATAAAATATTGTATTATGCGATTGCCTTTCATGTCCAACTGAAAGAAACAAGAAGCTTTCCATGTCTAAACACTGGCCATGTTCAGTGGCACTTACTCCGCTGACGTCAGCAACGTCTGCTGAGTTAGTTGCATTGTGGCAAGCAAACGATCATATTTGAGCGGGCACATTGACATGAGTTCGTATTAAAACACTTCATGTTTGGCATATTGCTTGAAAGTGTATTAAATTTACAGAGTGTAAAAAAGGAAAATTTAATTTCGTCAATGCAAATAGAAGACAACTTGTACATCATGGCACTGAGAGAAGAGGCGTATAAGGTCATACATGCACGAAATCCATTCAGCCAAAGTTAGAGCAATGTCTAGGATCTAGTTGTTTTTAAATGGGCGCTGAGCACCGTAATCGAAGCACTTTGTTTGAGCGAATTTATTTCTCTTGTTTGTTTTAGGTTACTAAGTTATGATAACATGTTTCTTCAATGACATCATTCTATTATGTGAGTAGTGATATTACGAAGTACTAGAATATCACCTGCGTTTCGTTTTCATTAGTCTCTGAAATGAGTGTCGGTTTGAAGAAGACAGTTGTGTATTTGTTTTACTTAATCAAAGCATCTGCATAAGGAAGCAGTCGCTCGGTCACATGCCAATGAAATTAAACGACAATCTATTGCGCTGACACATTACGTTGTATTTGTATACGAATTCCCGTTTTGAAGGCTACAATTACCACTCACAGCGCACGGAAGCATGTTTTACTACCATAACGAATCGATGGGGTGTGAATTGATATGCATTTACATAGTGGCCATAATCAAAACATTATCAAAACCCCCAAAGTAATAATGAAGCAGATCATAGCCGAGTGATCCTGCTTTCACATTCAAATGTTCTGCTAACTGCGTCACGCCTACTTAGGATGACTGTACATGTTAAAAGATAATTAAGCATGTTAGCCAAGAAATATGTCTCTACAGCTGCAAAAAAAGAGGTCAATCCATTTGGAATTATTCTGTGAAAAAATTATATTTGCATTAGCGTGTTCGTGTGAAGAATGATGGCCATAAATTAAAATTACACGCCAGAAGAGAATAATAAAATACGGATTTTGACATTCACCAGTTACACCAAGAATCGTTAACTTTGTCGGGCAGGCCGATTAGTTGTAAATGACAGAGGTCACCCAAGACATTTTATGATCACATTATTACCAAAACCTGTGGCGTCGTCAACAGATCTAATAAATTCCTACCTATGAACTGCCGTGGCCTTCCTTATAAAAAGGCTCACACTATACATGCACTGTTTTCTTCCCAGAACGTCGCTTCCACACACGCATGCGCTCACACACGCATGTTCTATTTCCGTCTCCGTCCATTCTCAGACAGTTCCCGTGGCTCTGTCCCTTCCTTCCATTTACTGGTGACACACCCCGGGTAGTCTTTGATACTAAATAATGCCCCTTACCATTAGTATCGTTGGGTTATTTAGTGTGTTAGCTCTCTCTGAAAACCTTAACTTATGTTAGATATGTATTCATATGCATACAGAGAGAGTGATGAAACGGAGGTGCCAAATGTTTTTAAACCGTCCATCTTATATCTTTATATATATATATATATATATATATATATATATATATATATATATATATATATATATATATATATATATATATATATATAATGTTAATGATACACATTGATGAGGTTGATGATAACCTGTCAGTGTTACGCCAAACGGATTTCCGTGCGTTCATAATTATTATTATGTTTGTTTGCTAAACTTATAAAACAGCATGATTCTTCAACGCAAGCGTCGGAACAAAATTACTAGTGGGGGGGGGCAGGGCCGGAGTTTCTGCATCACTCCACCGTCATGCTGTGTCGGGTCATGACATTCTACTACTGGAGATTTCTCGCCGCACTTAGGCGACGCTCTGCTGACGGTGATGTCCTCAGACAACGGGGTGGAAGAAGTGCTTTTGAAGATGTGTTGGCTAATTCTATTTACAGCCCGCATCAAACAAAATTACATTAAATAAGGCACATCCCTAACAAAGTAAGGGGGCTAACCCATCTCCCGTTGCATCTAAAACATATTGAGGGCTTATGTCCGTAGCTCCCCCCCTCCACCACCACCACCAGTTTCGGCATTTGTGTTAAGAAAAACAAAATTGTCATAGTTACATTATTTATTGAGAATTCAATTGCAACGCCACCTGCTGTAAGAGACATTCACGCAATGTCATAGATCAGACATTACAGTAAGAAACAGTTTTTAGCCGATTAACATGGAGATCATAACTTGAAATAGAAACACGAAACAGGAATATTCCCCCACCACGGTGTGGAAGCGGCAAATTGTATTATCCAAAATGGCCGCTAACTTCAATTTACATTAGCATGTTGTGTTCGCCAGGAACATATACGAT